>OZ026626.1:28774430-28801930 GCA_964020975.1 Hermodice carunculata
TCATATTTTTGGTTAGCTAGTTTTGATAACAACACAAGTCAATGGAACGACAATTGGTTGGTTAATTACTATTCATACAAGTCAATGGAAACTGAAATGATAATTCACAGTTTTGATGTCTTCTCTTAAATCGTCACCGAAGATTACTACAGACGTGGTGTGTAGGTACCTTGCATGAGTCTCCACCAAGATATTTTTTGTATAATTTCATACTTTTGCTGTTTGAGCAAAATCTGTCTGTAAAACCACTCAACCATTAGGTTCAAAACTCTATAGGGATATTTCTGTGCACCCAAGGCATTAGTTTGGACACTTGTTGGCGCCATATAAGTTTTTTGTGGCAAATGTTTAGTGCCTGTTCCGCTTTTCTAAGAATTGACGGCTACTTGTGATGCTCGAGATACATCGTGTTTAACGTATTTGTGGGGACTCGTCTATTTACGCAAACATTCCTGTTGACTACCTACATATCAGTAGGGATTGCAACTGTAGTTTACATTTTGTACTTGTTTATGCGCCAACTCACCAGATTCTCTACAGACTGGATAGGGATTTATATTAGGCAGACCTCTGCCGAGTGTGCTCAAATGCTAACGCTATAATGATAAAGGCCCTTTTGAGAGGGGGGTTGGGTGGGGGTGGGGCAAAATCAAATGAAAAGCGTTTCCAAACTGTTTAGCCATCTGATTCAGTATGGCACAGGGAATCTTCCGAGTATTCCCAGACCGGGATACGTTTTATCACAGGTTGAATGTAAAGATCAGATAAAGAGGCTTAACACCGTACATTTCCGTGTCACCGCAGGCAATACAACGAGCAGGGCAGAGAATGTGGTGTGGGCTAGACCCATATTTATATCATTGAACATGAATTGAATGGCATTTGATTTCCTATATATTGACACACACATATTGGTTAAAACATAAAAGTAAATGAAAAAAAATGTTAAGGCGATAAGACACCCCAGAGGGCTGATGCATAGAAATTAATACAATTTTGTAATACGATCTTTGGAAACTATATTCACTTGGCAATAGAAACTTGTTATCACTATTGTTTCCTGAGGTATGTAAAACTGATATGAAAACAGTAGGCTGACTGCAAATGGTATTTTAAATGAAGCCCCCAAAAATGTTTTTCATAGAGGCATCTAGACTGTTACTCGCTAGTGCAATACAGCCATGTCATCTTGACATGGCTGTATTGCACTGGTCCAGAGCCATTGGCCTGTTTATAGCTTGTGGAAGTCGCAGATTAGTGGCTTGAATCATGGTAGTCATATGCTAAACCATCAATGGTTTGCTTAAAGCATTCTGACAAAACAATGACACCTGGGATCTGCCAGAATAAGGATGAAAAACGGTGACCAGCATGCAACAAAGTCCGCCTGTCTATGCGACATTATGAGGCAGAGGGACGCGAAACTAGTCACTAGTTGCCCGTTTGAAGTGAAGGGCTATGGGCAGAATGGGATGCTGAGCTCTCTGCATTAAGTAACATATTAGACAATAAAACATGTATCTCTCGGTTTTACATGTAGAACTGCTAAGTGAAAGTATATTTGTGCCTAGTTTCCACGCAAATATGTACCAAAATGGTTAAGTAAAAGTACAGAGTTGCTTTCACTTACCATTCAGTATTGTTTGGAAGGCAACCATTTGCTACAACTTCCACGCTGCCATTTTATATTTCCACCTGTAACTACCACACCAATTTAACACTTTCACAAAAAAAGAAAAGAAAGAAACAAAGAAGAAGAAAAAAAGGAAAATAAAATAAAAAGAAATATTAAAAAATTAAACTTTTGTGACTGGGTGTACCAAAACAGTTAAAGTTGTCAACTTAATACCCTTGTTTCACAACGATTCCCCACGACATGGTTCCATGTTTGCGCTCTGCTTATTTTTCTATAAAAATAACAATTATGATAATTGGCCATTTTGGATGCCATAACTGTTTAAATTGTCGAAGCTTCCATTTTGTAGAGTTCTACAGTCAAAACAATGTATTCATTACATTCTGTCTGGTGGCTGATAAAATATGCTATATCAATTATATTGTTAATTTTTGTACCTTTTACTACCAGAGACATATTTTCATGTGGCCTTTTTACAAACAATGTCATGTCGAGGACAGAACAGTGAAGGCTGTATAAATAATGGATGCTACTGTTTGAAGGAATTTGGCTGTTACCACAATCGAATCGGTCCCTTGCGGTGGTGGTGAATTCCATGGCAGATTTTTAGTTCACTGCTTTCCCAAAATACGACGAGGAAGCTTCTTTTAACTTTTGAACAATTTTGCAGTGAAGGGGATAAATGAGTGGCCTCAGACATATTTCAACCAACCAAGACTATTGAAAGTGATGCGCAGCAATGAAAAATACCGAGAAAAGATAAACTGGAACTACTATAACTATATGGTCTCTTCATTTGTCTTAGTGTTCTACAAATCAATTTTACATTGCAAGAGATACATGTAAATTTCATTGTCCATGTATGCTCATAAATGTAGAAAACACATTGTTTAGCTTGTCTATTTTCCAATATACATATGCACATTCTCGTTCATATTGTAGGTATTGATGGTTTCCTTCAACCAAAATTACGTACATGCCTGAATTCAATTGGTCATGCAAATATATATAAAAAAGCAAATTTGTCCGCCTGCGCTCAACATTGCCTGCAGGATGAAGAATGCCGAATATTTCTCTTCCATGATGAAAATAACTGTCGTATTATAAAAACAACTTGCATAGTGTCTGCCGGGTCTTTTTACTTCTATGCTAAAATAGGTAAGTGTTTTGATCAACTTTATTTGTGACGTTTTGACACATTGGTGTGTGGGGCTATTCCAGTGACTATATTCCTTTTCAAATGTCGGTTAAGGTTACTGGTTAAACTAAATAGTTCCATAATATAAGTTTCAGTTTTCTGCGCCATTAGCGGAAAACTTTTATGAACAGCTGTATCCATGTTTACTAGCTCATTTGCACTTTATACTTCTAGGTTTCAGGTAGTCTTTACAAATCGCAAAGAAAACATTATATATCAATTACCCGTGTAAAATCCAAGTGTGATGTAACCCTTGATAGTCAGTCATAGTCACTTGCTTACTGAAGTTGCAGTTCTAAAATTTATTGCATTAGACCAAATTTTGCAAACTTCGTGCTGGTACTTGGTGCTCAAAATAATATGCAAATATAATGGTATGTGGTAATATGTATCAGTATGTGGCACATATTTTGCAAAATGTTTGCGTAACTTCAGAAAAAAACAGCTTTCTGTAACATCTGCCAATTGTAGATTAGTTATAGAGCGACAACATCCTAACCTAAAACCTG
Source organism: Hermodice carunculata (assembly GCA_964020975.1). Taxonomy (NCBI): domain Eukaryota; kingdom Metazoa; phylum Annelida; class Polychaeta; order Eunicida; family Amphinomidae; genus Hermodice; species Hermodice carunculata. Next base: position 28,777,774 of record OZ026626.1, read on the forward strand.
ACCACCATTTTACCAATGATGCAATTAATGAACGAAATCTTCCAAACGCGTTTGTACTGAATCAAGAGCAACATTCTCATAAACAATGAAACAAAGGCGAATATATATCTATATTTGTCTAAGTAGCACAACATATACATGTCATCCACCATTATATTTGGGCCCTTAATTTTGTGGATTTTTCTTTCCAACAGTCAGATATGCATTAGATTGGAATAAACTACAGCAGGTGCGGTGTGCAACGTGATCACTTTTATTGCAACATGGTAGCTCACTGGGGTGTGAGAGTGCTGTTGTTTAAATTCAGTTACCTATGTTAAAAAGGGCCTTTTTGTTCGGCTCACTACTTATGTCAGGTAATCTAACTCTGATTTCTCTGCACATATTATTTCATGAGAATATATTTCAATATTGTACCTTCTTGTTTTTTATACTGTAAAGAAAAAGTTTCATATATTTCTTTGGCGAGATTTTACGTGACCCCAACCAATTAGAGTATGGATCTGATATTGTTAGGACTCCTGAAGGGTGATTTTATAGCACAGACGAATGGTGCTCTTGATTCAGAGATTAATGGCATTTTTTTCACTGTCAAACCAGATGTCCATATTGCATTGCAAATACCTGACACTGAAGATAGGTTTAGATATGAAAGGGTTATATCAAGGTTCCATAATCGCCATTGCTTAGTGGCCACCTTTCTTATAAAAGGACGGTATAAACTGGTTTTCAAAACTAAAATCTCATATGAAGCTATCAGCAAAGTCCTCCATGGGAATGCAGAGAATAATTAATAAGCTAAGCGCCTCCAAACTTTCCTTGCGTAAGAGGATGGAAAAATTCTTTTTGGTTTTCATCATAAGCACAATTGTATTAGACGCACCAGACAGGTCTGGCGCACTTTAACTAAGCCTATCACTGGAACTAGGTGAGAAGGTATATGTCAGACTGTGAGCCAAAAATGCAGCTAAGGCCACTTCCAAGTCCCTGGGGAATACTTACAAAAATTGCAACTCCTGCTCTTTCTGACAATCTGGGTAGCAAGTTAAGCTGGATGCTAAATGTAATTAGATTAGAAATTAACTGGATGATTGAACTTTTGGTCTTTATTGTTTGTCTTTGAATGGCTACTGCTGGTCTATATACAGCAAGAGATTAATATACCTTTACCCAAACCTTAGGCTGTTCTATCAATTTGGTGGTTAGCACAGCAGAAGAAAATATGAAACATTTGCTGCAACCTTGGAGGTCAGTGCTGGCTCAGCCCTTAAACTTGTTGCTGAAACAACAGTTCGGTCAGCCTCACTTTGCATAGTTACACTCCAAATACTTTGACTTTTTTGTCGCATTTTCAATACATTATACAGAGAGCACCTGCCACGGGGTTCCAGCCTGCTACAAAACATGCTTCCTCTAACTATACATGATGTGTTGTTCAGTTTCCAATTTCATATTAAAGTGAAGGATCTGGAAAAAAAGTGCTTTCTTTCGTAAAGAGTTTGCCTCCATAGCAGCCGTGACTGGGCTGTTATATTTTGTTGGCCCAGTGTCTGCCATCCTTTGATGGGTTAACTTGTACAGCGTGCAATGATGCACGTTGTGCAAGTTGGTCGAACCAACCTTAAGCACAAAGGCACGTTGGGAAAGGACGCTAAACAAGCAAATTTTGTTTCTGGGTCTGGGCAATAAAACTCGTCAAGAGAAAGTGATGCGTGGTTTAGGATCTACACACTGTGTTTTTCGAGTAGACATATGGTAGAGTCTGAAAACCTGTGTTTGGGTATACATAATTACCAGTGATCAGCAAACACTGATAAGAGTGGCTCGTTTTAGTGTATGGCATACATTGGACCAACGTTACTGTATTCAATCAAATGCCTGTCATGGATCTGATTCAACTCCAAGCACGCCAGTTTCGAGTACACTCGTCATTGCTCTCAAATTCCCGGTGTTACATGCAAGCTCGCACATTTTGTTGTAGAAAAACATCAGTTCTTGCCAATGGCTATTTCGACTCTTCATTAGAAATGAATATTTTCCTTCTATGGTGATTCAAATCAATGATCGGACCGTTGTTTGTGAAAAACTGTACAAAAATAGGGAAAGGGCGCATGTGCCAACCAGGCTACTAGGAAGATTGATGGGCTCTCGAGATTGCACACATTTTGTGATGATGCCAGTGGTCCGTTCTCGCAGAAAAAATAGGTGCTGAAAACCTTGAAAAGCGAGTCGATGATGTTCACAGCAAGCTATCAAGTGACATGGAAAATCTGAAAAAAATTCAAGACTCTACCATTGGCGACCAAGTTGGTAAATTTATGTCCGAAATTGAGGCAAAGGAGGAACGCAAATTAAATATTATACTCTTCAATGCACAAGAGAGTCATCATATTGAAGTAAATGAGCACAAAAGAGAGGATGAATCACTTGTAAAAGAAGTAGGCAATGAAACAGGCCTAAATCATGAGATATTTGATTGCCGACGTCTCGGGGAGTATGATCGCGACAAGGTTGAATTGAATCCAAGACCCTTACATTTTTCCACAAATACGTTGAGACAAAGAGAAGACATACTTAAACTAGGACGTAAACTGAAAGAAATCACAAATGAGAATCTGTGTAAAATCATCATGAGAAAAGACATGCCTCCCTTAGAATGGGAGGATGACAAATTATGAGAAAAACACGGCAAGCAAAAAAAGGAATAGTCTTCAAAAAGGGAGACACAAATGCAAAGTGGATACGGAAGAATGGAAAAGTAATAAACATCGGAAAATATCCCAAACCAACTACTGCATGCAAAGACGAACCAGAAACTACAACTCCTCAAGACATATAATCAGTTCTTCACATTCACCAAGTAGGGCTAACTGTGAGCAAAATATAAACAGCAATAACGACAATGGTAACATTCCTAATCATGGTCCTGAAAACAACTCGATGTCAAGTAACCATGAAAACTTTTCTTCCATTGATTGTGAACACAAATCACAAAGGGATTTAAATGTTTATACGCCAATGTTGATAGCGTATTGAATAAACGACATGAACTTCTAACATCAGTTGATCACCATAAACCATTAATTATAGGTCTAACAGAGGTAAAAGCAAAAAAGATATAGATACGGTATCCAATAATGTGAAATAAACATTGACGATTATCAACCGTTTCATAATCTTGAAAATCAAAGTCGGGGGATAGCCCTATTCGTCCACAGTAGTTTGAAACCCTTGCGTTGTGAACCAATTCAAACATCATTTGAAGAAGTTTTGTTTGGTGATTTCAAATTGCTTGGCTTGGATAACCTGCTAAATGGACTTTTTTATAGAAGCCCAAATAGCACAGATACAAATAATGACATGGTGCTAAATCTATTTCAAAATATTGGAAACAAGATCTCACTCTCACATACTGTTGCTTGGTGATTTCAGCTTCCGAGAAATTAATTGGCCAAATGAAGAATGCCCTACCTTGCACGGTCACTATGCATATGGGTTTCTGGAAGCTACACGAGATGCATTTCTAATTCAACATCAAAAGACGCCCACAAGGTTTAGAGTTGACCAAACTTCATCGGTCCTCGATTTAGTTTTTTTCAAATGAAGAGGGTATGATGAACAACATTGAGGTTAGTGTGGGCATTGGAAAAAGTGATCATGCTACACTCATCATCGATTTTTGCTGGTACCACCAAGTGGAAAAAAAAAACACTGTACAAGATACCAGTATACCAAAGCTGATTACAATGGCCTACGTGAAGCTTTGGGCTGCATAAATTGGACAACAAACTAAAAAACAAATCAGTAGAGGATGCTTGGGTATTTTTGAAATTAAAAATGGATGAAAATATTGAACATTTTGTCCCAAAAAGAACATACAGTAGTACACAACAAGGTAAAACCAGAAAAAAAAATGGATGAATAGTCACACTCTTACAAAAATAAGATAAAAAAAAACAAACTCTATAGAAGATGGATACAGACAAAAGAGAGTGAGGACTATTTGTTATATGCAAGAGTAAATAACCAAGCCAAATGGGCTATAAGGAAGGCAGTTATACAACTAGAAAAGTCAATAGCCAAAAAGGCTAAAAGGAATCCAAAAGCTTTCTGGTCGTATGTGAACTCAAAATTAAAAACACGAGCAGGACTGGTGGATTTGGATAAACCTGACGGTACCAGAACAAGTACTGACAAAGAGAACGCTGGTGTCTTAAACTTTTTTTCCAAAGTGTATTTACAGAGGAAGACATAACTGTAATGCCAGATCCCCCGACATACCTATTTGGCATTCCACTTGAAAATTTTGTTTCCTCAGAAGACGATGTGTTACGGATTTTGAGAAAACATAAGCCAGAAAAATCACCTGGTCCAGATGGACTACATCCAATGTTAATAAAGGAACTTGCAGAAGTATTAGCCACCCCCTTTGTATATTGTATTCCACTTGTCTTTTAGCCAAGAGACAGTCCCATCAGATTGCAAAGATGCATATGTTACTCCCATATACAAAAAGAGAAATTGTCACTCTGCTATGAACCATCGCCCTGTAAGTCTTACATCTATTGCCTGCAAAGTCATGGAGACTTTGATTAGAGACCAAATTGTTGAATTTTTGATAGACAGAATTTTTTTAGTAAAGAGAAGCATGGCTTTATTAAGGGCAGATCATGTGTAACTCGTCTTCTGGAAGTATTGGAACAGTGGACAAAAATTTTGGACTCTACCGGATCGGTTGATTGCATATATACCGATTTCATGAAAGCCTTTGACACAGTGCTTCACCAGCGTTTACTGTTAAAGATCGAAGCTATTAGAATTCAAGGACACTTTTTAGGCTGGATTTCATCTTTCATAAAGGACAGAAGGCAAAGTGTTGTTGTAAATGGGACAAAATCAACCGGGCTAGCGTATCCAGAGGAATCCCTCTGGAGAGTGTACTAGGTCTGATTCTGTTCATCATTTTCATAAATGACCTTCCATTAGTCGTCAAGAACTGTATAAAACCCTTTGCTGATGATGCAAAATTATACGTCAGAAGCAATTCACCGGATGCACAAGAACCCATGCAAGGAGACATTAACAGCTCACAAGAGTGGGCAACACTTGGTTAATGAAGTTCCATCCTGAGAAATGCAAAGTCATGACACTAGGATACCATAAATCAGAGGCAGTAGACACTATGAAATCGAAGGATGGTGACGTGACATGTACATGTCATCAAATTGAAGAAACAGAATCAGAGAGGGATCTGGGGGTCCTTATAGATAATAAATTATCTTTTAAGAAACACATATCAACACAAGTGTCAAAAGCAACAAAAATAATTGGAGTGATGAGAAGATACTTTGAGTTTCTGGATGAGCGAAACTTTGTACTTATTTTTAAAGGATCGATACGACCTGTCCTGGAATATGGCCATTCAGTCTGGTCTCCCCATAATGTTGGTCTTGTGAGGCAGATTGAATTGTGCAAGGTTGAGGCACAAAGCTCATCCCAAATCTCGACAATCTTTCATATCCAGAGAGTCTCAAAAGTCTTCAATTACTGACATTAGAACATAGAAGAATTAGAGATCTCATTGACATGTATAAATACATCAATGACATTTACCAGGTGGAAGAACCTCTATTTATGACACTGTCTGCACCTACAAGGGGTACCAGTCACAAACTATTCAAGTCATTCTCATGCCTTTACACAAGAAAGCTATTTTCTCAAGACGTGTCATTGAAAAATGGAATCGTCTCCCAGAATATGTGGTATCAGCACAATCTGTAAACAGTTTTTAAATTCGGCTGGACAAACATTGGAGTAATCTACCAAGTGTCAGTGAGGCATCGTACTGGAATTCATAAATGTATTTCTGATGTATCTGAGTGTGTATATATAGCGCATGCATGGAACATTTTTTGTGATTAATGAAACAATTTGAACAGACATAGATTAGTCTGTATTGTCTTCAATAGTGTTAAATGAACCAGGAGAGCAGACGCCCAGTCTGACTTTATGTATACATATTTGATGAACAGCCTCCACCAATGACATTAACAAGTAACAAGTAAGTAAGATTTCCTCATCGCGGTCACAATCTTTATTTTGTCTACCCACCATGTTCTTCATACCGTCAGAATGCTGATAACCTTGTTTATTTTAAGAACAAGGTCTCCCATTCGCTGAAACATTAGTATTTCAGCGGAAACGCCGCCAAAAACGCATTCTATTTCAAACAGATACATCGTTATTTTAGTCAACAACTACTATTAAAGACGATTCTCTGGAATGTTCTAGGTCCATCAGAGGGACCAAAATCGATCAAATGGTGCTTGCTGTCCAATCAAATGCGTCCTTTTTCTACCGATGATTTGTTCGGGAGTACTCGCTACATCATGTTATGAAGTGTGGCATGGAAGATGGGTGATATTTGTATGAACACAAGCTAAGACTACGGACATTTTATTAAAGCAAGAAACGGTATTAAACACTATAAATTGGTCAGAATGATGACATATTACCAGTTTTTGCGTGCAATAGAGCAGAGGATCCACTTTTTTCCCACGGAAACAAAGTAAAATATGCTAGCCGCAGGTAAACATGGTTCAGGTGAAAATACCACTGCAGCCTGTGTTGATCGTGTTGGCAGTTTATCAGTGACAGGTATAAAGTGTGTTTATAGACTATTTACTGCAGCAACAAACAAACTCTTCCACTATAGTTTGATTACCATTACAAAACACATCCTATCTGAAGAAAAATTAAAGATGAACCATCGTTTGTGACCCTTACCAAGGAAAATGTGCGGACCAGTATGAATTACAGAGCTTAAATATGTACAGTTGTGTACTGGGAGCTACAAATTGGTGATACAACTTTTGACACTTTGTGATCTTGTTTCAAAAGTACACTTGAAGGGCAGCCTATGAATTAATGACCAAATTTTGTCAGATATATTGAAAGTGTCAGTCCAATGTAACCAACCGGTATGTTCAACATTATTCCCAATATGCTGGTATACCAGTACCCAATAAAACTTTCTACATTGAACATAACCGACTTCTTTTATCTTCCTTTCAATATTGAATACAGGTATTGCAACTTTATCTCTTTGATGCCTCACATGTAATAACTGCTTCTAGTTTGCAGGAATAGCTAACTGTGTGGATAAATATTAAAGGAAGTTAGCTTCCAAACCACATTTTTCAAGTATGTTTTCTTGAGGTACAAGATCCTCATTTGTCCCTAGAATATCGTCAAAACGTGTAAGCCCTGTAGGACATTTACTTACATTGATTTGTACTACCCAGGTACCCGACTGTCGGTTAATTTATTACCCAGGTACCCGACTGTCGGTTCATTTATTACCGGGTACCTGCAACGGGTAACCGAATCAAAGCAGAAAGCAATCCAGCCAACAAACATGCACAGAGATTCGTGCAACCATTACCCACTCAACTAACCCCAATACAAGATGGAGTCAAATCATAAATTTTATTCGACAGTGGGTAATTTGAGCTGGAAAAAGTGACATTTATTTGACATAAACGTTATTGCACAATAGGTACCTGAGCTGGAAATAATATTTGGGACTTGTCAGCAGTTTCCTTGAATGCACCCTTTTAGCTTATATATATATATATATATATATATATATATATATATATATATATATATATATATATATATATATATATATATATATATATATATATATATAAATATAGATTTATTTGTATTTTTTTCCAGCGATTGGAATGTAGAAATATTGGCATTTCTGGTGCATGTAAGTTATGTTACATGTAAGGGCGTTTAATAACTTCAACGTTCACGTATGGTTGCGCAGGGCATTTATATGCGTTTTATTCTAATAAGAATAATATATTCTTAACTCAAATGTTATCATCATTAGGTTAAGTATTATTAATTGTTTAATATATGTCTAACTAAAAACAAAACAAAACAAAAAACAAAACAAAAAAAAGAAAAAAAAAGAAAAAAAAAAAGAAAAAAAAAACTTTTTTACTGGCACCCAACAATACTACCCAAGTACCCTACTTTTTGGCACTACCTGAGTACCCTATCAAAGCTCTAGATTCCAGCTTTATACTAACTTTTCGAAACAAAGTTTTTTTGTCTATCAGGGTAAAATCACTATGCCATAAAAAATCCTTTAGAACCCTAACTTCATAATTATATATTTTGGTTCTCCTCAACCAAGTGCACACGTTCAGAAGATTTTTTGCTCTATGAAGGCATCTGCCATGAACCACGGATAAAACATATACTCCTGCATAAATCTAAATACCTATCAAAGGGCAGAATGCCTGAAGTACTTGTTTCCACTTTGCATCATTCTTCAAAAATACACAGTTTTCCCACTTTAGGAGTAGCAGCTTTGCCCGGGACTTAAAATGAAGAATCTTGAGTTAAGCATATTGGAGCGAGTGAATCTTCTGCAACTAAAATCGAAGATGGTCGAAAATCTATACGAGCACCATATATCTCATGAAATTCACCTTATTAAGAATTTTTATCCATAGCTGAATCCTTATGAGCAAAATATAACATGATTCACCACTGATATCTCATGACTTTGAAAAATACAGAGAGAGGACAACTACAATTCTTTCTTAAATATAGAGCTCATTCAGCTCTCAACATGGACCAGAGGACAGCTTACCAATTTACTTTGGAAAGGCACATACAATACCTCATACCGAAATTAGCTGGAGATAAACAGTGTACATATCTGTGATGAAAATTATATACTGGCCTTAATATACCACACACGGTTGCTCACCACACAAAACACTGATATCATTTTTCATGTCATTAACAGCAGTGCACAGACATAACGTTTTGCTGCTAAGTGTACTGTTTTGATGTATTTGTTGTCGAAGATTATGCATTGCGTCTACACACTGTGTGTCTTGCATTTGCTGCCGATGCTCTTGATCAGTACTTAAACTATGACAAATCGGCTTTGAATACAAACAATGCCGATTTTTTTCCGAAACAAAAAAAAAAAACCAAGAAAACAGAAAATCAGAGTTTTGGCCTGTAAATGCGCTTTTGCCCTAAAAATATATTGGACTCTAGCAAGCATATCACAATACATGAATAAAAATGTCACTATAATTCGCAATCTTGCAGTATGAATGTCTAAAACATAAAAAGATATTAACATAATATTGGGAAAAAATTGCTTCAAGTATCGCCTTAACTCAAATGTAAGGTGTATTATGAATCAAAAATTCACATGGCATGAATGCTATGTCCATCACAAATTGTCTAAACTTCCCTAAAGACACTCCCCTCTTAAAACGATTGGTCAGCTTATAAATTAATTAACAGTACTATCAATAAAATTATGGAAATATATATGGTCAAGTGAGCAGGGGTCTCAAGAAAAGTGCTAAGACTGTAAGTCCATTCATACAACAGAAGATTCCAAACTTTACACACTTCTCTAATATCTTATAAAAGGATTGTTTAGATATAGAATCTGTGGTTTCAGAGAATTTATCTTACTTGAATTATGAAGAGAAAATGCAAAGAGCCTCATATGTAACCAGGCGAGTATGCGAAGTACTGATACACACCCAGATAGAAATTTTATGTTTATTGTTGAAATCAATTCAAAGTGCATGAACAGCCAGCTGGCACAGAATAAGAGTGAAGCTGTCAACTCCTAACATACTTTTTCTTTTGTGTTTTTTTTAAGATGCCAAGACCATCCTGATAATGGTTTCGTTGGCGTTCTATGCAATCTCTCTTGGCAAAGTTCGAAAAAATGGCTTTGAATGGTATGTCTTGTATGTGGCCATTTCATTGTTTTGTGCTGTCGGTCGAAATTCGTGACTTGCACAGAAGTGTCCTTTATGTGCCAGTTGGCCTAAAATGAATTATAAAGTTATTCCTGTGACAAACATACTATTTTCTCAAAGACTTATTTAGAAGAATGCGATCAGATGATGCCCGCTATCTCGACTTTTGCTCTTATTTTTCCGACCAGCTAATGATTCATCTAAGCCCACTGTTTAACACTTTTTTTATAGATAATTTACTTCATGCTCAGGTCCATTTTCTTGGGTATAGTCGGCCTCATTTAGTGATGGCTGGATACACACACACACACACACACACACACACACACACACACACACACACATATATATATATATATATTTATATATATATTCAGTCATCCAAAATCATACTGAAGGTACCTCTTTGCAACTCACATCCAAAAGATTTTATGATTTTAATTTCTCTACGAAATGGCTACAAAGATTTGTGCTCTCTCATGAATTGCCTTAATTGAAGCTCTCACTGTCAACAAATCAGGTGGAACACATATTGCCTAAGGGCCAATTTTTCCGAAGTCACCTACTCAAGCAGCTGTTGTGGAATCCTGTTTAGATTATTCCATACAGGTATCTGTGTGACGTGGCAACATATAACGTGTGACCAGGCAACATATAAAATTGTCTTGGCTATCAGGTAGGGATATTCAGATAAAAAAATAAAGATATCATTCTCTGAATGGGTGGCTTCCACCAAGCATCAAATTTCATGGTTTCAATCTCCATGGTAATGACGGCAAGTAGCTTCGAATAGGCAAGTGCCATTTTAGGCCTTTGGTGCCGGCTGGAATTTGTCTCACAGGGACTGCCAATAAGTTAATGTTGGGTAAACACTACTATTTAATGATAAAGATCCACACATTGCTAAATTCAGCCTAAATGGACCTCCACTGGGAGGCTTTTAAAAATTAGCTCCTTCGGCAAGGCATGAATAATAAAGCATTGTCAGAATTAAATGGCTACTTAGCCGAATCGGTACAAGCCCAATAAATAGCAAACAAATTAGAAGTGGCAGTCAGAAAGCTCATCAGATTCTTTAGGAAATTCACCCAATGCTCAAAGAGTTTAGAATTCACCCAGCTTGTACAACTACAACAGCTAAGCTTTGGATGATGTATATATATCCTACATAGCTACATTTATCATTTATGCACAGAAAGAGAGGGAGAGAGAGAGAGAGAGAGAGAGAGAGAGAGAGAGAGAGAGAGAGAGAGAGAGAGAGAGAGAGAGAGAGAGAGATGGACTTTGGAATCCACATCTTCCGGAAGCAGGAGTAGCGTTGTCTTAAGTTATTTGGTTGCTGCAGGCCACCACAAGTTTGTGAGTAGCTTGCCCCACTGTCTTAATCATATGGTAAATCTGCCAGATATAGCTCCAGAAGTACACCACCAATTTGTAAATGGACATTTTTGATGTTAGACTGCTTCCTGGAACTTTCAATGCTGTGTGGACTGACATGGCGCTAGAGGAGAACCATAATCGGGATGCCAAGACAGTATTGTACATGGCATTACACAGGAGCAAGCCACAGTGAATTAATACTTGAATGTCCTTCCTGCAGTCACAGCTGTCTCGTAGGAAAGCCAAAGGGTGGCACATATGGTGATCAAAGACATGAAGAAGGGTCCTTGAGTGCATTAAAGGGAAACTGCAATGCCATTAACCGCATTAAAACTGTTAATATGCAAAAGGAGCTGTTAAACCCATGTACATGCAAGAACTCAGTAGATCTTCTTTACATCAGTACAAGTGACAAAGCATCTTCCACAAAATTCATTACTGCCAAAGGAAGGGGTAAACAACTGCTACAAGAAGCAGAACATACTAATTTTGTCAAAATCCAGAGCTACAAGATCAAATCCTTTGCTTCAATATGTACTAAGAGTCAAAATAAGGCAACATAATTAAATCACTTGTACACAGAAAATTCTTTAGTGACTCGAAGCTTGTATTTTGTCTATAGCTTCAATGACTGAGCAGAAGTGGTGACCAGATGTCATGAATGGGTTCAATACCTTCCCGCTTTATTTGAGCCTAATGGTGAAGCAAAGCAGGGAAACAGAGGTACAAGGTGAGGTCAGGCAACAAAGCCGACTTTATTCTCATCACCCAACAAGTCTTGTAGGAACCAGCAGATTTAACAGGACAGTCTCACCCTTGCCCAAAAAGGTCAAACCTGTCTGTGTAGTGGATGCCACTGCTTTCATACAACCCCATCAAAATCTTGGTTGCAAAATTTTTAATTACCTGTGATCATTGTATGAGCAGAAACTGATTAAAAATGCCTCAAGGCCGATCAGAAGATTCATTTTGTAGGTGATTGATATGACTTTGGACCTGGCAAAATATGTCTAATACAAAAAGCAAGGCAAGGATCCTGAATTCCATTGGAGAGTCCTGGATGACTGACTCCAGAATGCTTCCTGCGAACATTTTCATTATCATTGGTGGGGCCTTCGATGATGCTGAGAGAACTGTTGCTACCACAGAAACATCCTGTCAAGATATATCACAACTTTCTTTTCCACAGCATGAAGAGGCTGAGGCAAGGATGTTTGCATATTCAAAATACTCTGTTAGCTCTGAGAAGTGTAAAACTGGGATAATATATGGCATTGATACAGATGTTTTTCTTTAACCAGGGTGCTACTCTACACACATGTCTGGACTGACAGCTGTGTGGATCTACAGGGATGACTCCTTTGTTCTATTGCATCAGATTGTGAGTGGATATGCTCACTCCTTTGCCAATGAGAGCACTGTTATGACAAGTGTTCTGTTAAATGTATATATTCTGACAGGCTGTAACACTATCAGTTTTGTCTTCAAAAAGAGTAAAGCAAAAGCGTTGAAAGATGTAGAACAGAAGCTTGCCCACTTAAAAAAATGCGTGTATGGTAAATCACCCACTCTTTAAATCGAAGAAGCATATGAATAAGCATGCTGCTATGTCAAGTGTCTATAGGGATGATCAGATTTTGCTGGCTTAGATAAGCTTTGGGCGCATCTGTTTGCAACAACAAACACTTCCCTGAGATACCTGTCTCCCCTCCCCCTCCACACACACAAGATGCATTTTGGCAGCATTTTTTCGAACATTGATGCAAGTGGGGGTAAGGAAACCCAATTATTTATCTGATCCAACTTATCAGGATCCAGGGCAATTTGGATGTCATATTGTACACTGAAGTTTGGCACTAGTTCTTATGACAACATCACCAAAACCTGTAGCAGTACAGAAACCTGAAACGTATGGATGCAAGGGAGTCGATGTTTAGCTGGATGTGGCTGTACCAGAAAGGAAATTAACTGTACTCTATCTGCTCTTTGTGGAGGTACTCCAACTCACTGTCGAAGAACAGAGATATATCTGGCTACATAGGAAAACACATCAGATATAGACACATCAGATGAAAATACATCAGATGAAGACTTGTGTTCAAAAGTTGTACTTCTGGTACTGACCACATATTATACTGGACATTGTATGAGAGGCCAAAAACGTAATACACATTGCAAGGACTTTCAGCTTGTTTAGCCCACCCATTTGACTGGATTAAACATGTGCTTGCTTGGTGAGTCAAAATGAAAAAGAGAATGACTACCTGCTTATTTTATATGGACTGCTTATATTTTGATAGGTGATTTCAGAGATGACTACTTACCTTTTTGATGTAAAAATATCTAAAGATATTGGACACTTACCTGTTTGACAGATTAACAACAACAGAAAATGAACCACTCATCTGTTGCATACTGTTAAAGCATATATGCCTCGTATTTGTGAAATAAATAACAGTATAAAACTAATAGTTTACTTAGACGTTTTATGAGTTGAATATAGAAGGTTATGTATGATGAACTACTTACCGGTTTGTTGGGTAAACTATAGGAGTTAAGACTACTTACCTGCTTGACAGGAAATAATTATCCAGTAATTGACCACTTAATTCGGCAATAGATAACAGTACAGAAAGGATGGAGTATTTACCTTCGATAGTAAAGAAGGTTTGGGCTGTGCACCTGTCTCAAAGGTAAAAAATACAGATGGAGTGGAGCAATACACCTTACTTTAATTGTCATAATGTTTAACATATGCCTCATAACTGTTCAAAATTTAAAACCTTAAATTACCATTCAAAACTATAAGTTCCTACTTTAAAAGACCTTTTACAGTGCTTTCATCAAGAATGTGGTTGATTTGGGTACAATAATCGGCATCAAACATGGCTTAAACTGAATGCTGTGCTCTGATCTAATCAATTGTAAAGAATAACAAAAGGGCCAACCATAAACATTATCAAAACAAAAAATAAAGCCTTGGTCATTTGTGAGAATGTATAATATTGATTGCATTGAGTAAACGGAAGAAAGGTAAAAAATGTATAAAAAAAAAAATTATATGTAAACTATTTGCAAATTGACTTCAACATGCAGGATACTTTTAATTGATTGGCCATCAGTGAACCTTTCTATACCAATGGTTATTTACCAAAATCTTTGACAAATGTTGCGAATGGTTTTCAATGCAGAAATTCGAATTTACAGATTATAACTCTATTTGTTGTCCAATCTGCGACCAGCACATGACCTTCTTTTAATGATACTCTAAATGGTTTATCCCCTCAGCTTTATGGACCAAACTTACATGTTTCTGACACAACCATCATAAGATGGGTAATTTCTTTTGTAAATGTGTAAAACAGATATATTTTCAAAAATGGCCAATATTGACCGAGAGGCAGTCTTATTTTTGGCCTTATAACAACGGCTATGACAAATTTTGCAAGCAATTTGGCAATTTGGCAAGTCAGGCCTAGTAAATTTTTTTCTGCATATATTGAAAAACCAGAAAATGCACAAACAAAAGAAAAGTATGTCAGTTGGTGACAACTTGGGTCCATTTATTAGAGTGATTTTTTTTAATGATGTACCCAGTATATCTCTTGTATATAAATGTAAAGTTGGTATGTAAACGTTTTGTGCCAGGGTCAAGATGTTGCTGTTATAGCAACCCCACTCCCCCCCCCCCCCTGCCCCGTACAGTACGGAAATTTGCGTCTGATGAATTAGCACATTGTATATACTTACAAATGAGTTTGATGGAAAACGAATGTTTAGATTAATACATGAATTTTTGTTACCACAAAATCAGAGAAAACTTGCAAAAACACAGATTTGGGACTAGAATATATGGGCTACGAAAACAGGACAAGCAGCGGAATACAATGTCAACAGTAAGTTTTAACTTCAAAAGTTGCCTAAAAACACACAAGAAGCCATAATATGTGGGTCTAGTTAGTTTGTGTTTTAATGCACTTGCACTTGGGTTTCCAATAAAGGATATGCCTAACAAGCACCTGGAATTCATAACTATGGAATGTTGCATATGTTTTTACTTCTGGGTACTAATGAGTAAAACCATGAGATTTTCACAATCCGTACAATTAAATATGCCAGAAAAAACAACCGAAATACTTGTATCCTGCTCTTTCATTATCCTATAGTTGTCACAATGTTTTGATGGATATGATAAAAAACTGTGGCAAATTATTTGTTGCAATGCTCAAATACGGTACCACTGTCCATGATACATCTTTATACCAATTCTGCAAAGTTTCATGGAAAACAACCTTTACCAAGAGTTAGCATTTATAAGTTGTTACATTAATCTTACATTTGTAAATTTGCGTGTTGATATAATATAAACATCTTTTCTGCTTGGCTAAAAAGAAACCGGATATATTGTTTGTAGATGGGATTCACAACGTCCACATAGACATAATATTCGGGTCAAAGAGATACGTATGGCAAATATGTACGGCAAGTTCGATTTTACAACTCTAGCTTCTGTCGAAAACTACTGTAGAAATCCTGATCAAGAACCTCGCGGCCCATGGTGTTACACAGTTGATCCACAGAAGAGATGGGATTACTGTTCTGTGCCTTACTGCATTCAGAAAAGTGAGTGGGGCAGCATCGTTACTGTTAATATCATTGGTTACTAGTTAGCTGCTTGGGCGTTACTGACCATGGCAGAATGTCGTTTGACTGATTCTGAACGTGTTCAGCATACCTGCTAGACATGACACCAAATTAAGCGAAATATGACAAATTGCTGGCATAAGTATGATGATAGATTAAATAATATCTCTCTCATAGTTCCTGTTGTGGTCAGCAGACAAACTTAAATATAATTCATATTACCGAAATCAGTGATCCCCTTTTGCTAAAGGTTCATGTGTGGTCTAGGTCTGATACAGCAGGTGGTTTTATTTTTTTTCTATACCCTGCCCCCCCCCCCACCCACCCCCACCCCAACCAGGAAGACAGTTATTTTGTGGTGGTCGAATACGAAAATAATTATTTTATTAATTACTTTTATTCATGAAAACAAGTTTTGCCACTGAGCAAACTGCAAACATGCGTTGGACTTACATATAATATTGAAAAAAAGCTTAAGGAATTAGAAGAGTGAACAGAATGGCGTCACCATTGGAGTTGCATAAAATACAACGTTCAACACAATATAATTGAAGCCCAATCATGCCATGACAGTGACAAAAAAACTTATAGTTGTGTCCTGCTGGTTGATCACACATTTCAGGAAGTAACTTTGACACCGTTTTTGAAATTTAAACCATAAAAACGATGCAACCACTGAGGGAGTTTAAAGTTTGTGGTGAACTAGCAGGTGACAGATTTTGATTTGAAGTAGTAGTACACAAATATTTACCCATATATCAAATTTGCCTTCAACCAGACACTGCTACCTGAGTATAGTACTAGTAAACATGTAGTCCTTGTTTTGCTCGTTTTGAATTATAGAAAAAGGAGCAACTGACCCACTTTTTTGTGTTGTCCCCTCCACCACCCCCATCCCCGCGGACAAAAAGTGAAACACAACATTTGTACACTACATAGCCAAACACATTCTGTCTATGTCTTAACTTATAAACTTATTAAAATGTTATCACTTTGATTCAAAGTATAGGAAACTAGGGCTCCAAGAGTCAAATATATTTATAAATGGGTCATCAGCGGGACACCATTATGCATGATTTGAAGCCTGAAACTAAGTTGTAATTCATGTGCTGGTGCCGAACTAGAGGCATTCCTTAACAGGCACCAAAACCTTTCGTTTGGTACATAATTCCAAATTTATCATGGTCAAAAGTGGCAAATGATTTGGTTTTGTTTCAAAACCAACATGGACAGCATGCCAAGTACTAAACATAATTTGTTATTATTCATATCATGAAGTGTCACCTTTTCGTTTTAGTCGGTGTATGGAAAAGTCTGGTTGTCATGGTTATCAGGTACTGTATAACTAAATAAAACAAGAGGGAAGCTATGCATACATGAGGTACAAAAAAAAAATACCGAGACGCATTATTACCTCAGCTACAAAGCGTACTCCTGTTGATAAGCATGGGTCCGAGGCAATATCAACATTTCCTACTAAAGTCCTTGATAAACACACCTCAAGCAAGTATGTAAATGCCATACCTATATTTAAACAAAGGCAGCCATTGTGTCTCAACTTTAGACGCAAGGGTCATTTGTGTAACAAATTGATGATCCACCACTGTTTCAAAGTTTGTGTTTGCCATGGCCTCATTTGCAATGCTTCGAATTCAAACGCAACATAACTCAGAACTCAGAAGGTGTTTTGTTTGAATAACAAATAACAGCCAAGTTCACAATGATAATGTGTAGAACAACATGTGGAAGACAAGGTAGTTAACTATCAACAAATGAAAAAGCATATACAGGGATTAAATCTGGATGACCCCAACAATGGGTATGAAAACCTGCTATCACAAGGGCCACCTGGGAGAAGGTTATATTACTAGTTAGCAACATATTTAAACAACATACAAGAGACACATATTGCTTGAAAAAAATTATAAAATCATTGGGTGTTTAACCACATAAGAGAGACAATTAGCTATTAAAACAAGTGACAATCAGATATGGTACATACACCCTAATAGTAATTAATATCATGCAACTGTGTATATTTTGAAAAACCAGGATGGCTATGTGTATGAATTTTGTCTTTTATACATGGGTGGGGGGGGGGGGGGAGGTATTTTGCAGTACATTCGGAATGTAATATCTGAAGAACAGGTTTTTGCTATGTGGTATTAAAATTCTCGCCATTCAACTTGAGCGGGTACAATAATGATGGTTAGCAATAGTGGTTCAAATTTATTGATTAAAACAGAAAAAAGTGGGATCTTCATTTTCGTAATATCTGTAATCAAATTGTGACACGTTTAAACGTAGAATGTAATTAAGTTAGAAGTTCGTAAGCTGTGTAAACAGATAGCTCGTGTATGCGTTATAGTAAGCATTTGACATGAGACGAACAGCCTTTTTGTGTGATATAAAGATACGATCTTGACAGTGTCCCAAAGCAAAAATGCCAAAGTTCAAATGCGAAAAGATCAGAGAATTACACATAATTAGTGGGCTTTTTGGAACATGTTGGCGAATTCTTTCGAAATCTCAATTTTTGAAGGCCTAGTACCAGTTTTATGCAGATGGGCATTCCAATTCAAATTTTCGTGTACGCTCAAAACAAGAAAATCGAATTGTTCTGTTCTTGAAATTGAAGAACCACCAATTTTTAAATTCAGCGAAAATTAAGTGAGAAACATAATATTATGCATTTAATATTTTTATGCTTCATTCCACGAAAGCTTATTTGCTGCTAACCAACTATAGATTATCTTTAATTCAATATTTATTTATTCAGAATGGTCATCAAAAGCAGAGTCAAAAACACATAGCGTGTGTATCAAAGTCGTGCCATATAAAATTGACTCAAATTTGGATGTGGCTATGTGCATATCATTTATGTTGATTAAAAACAACAGAGGTCCCAGGATTAATCCTTTATGGACCGTTGTTGTTGGTAGAGCATAAAAGCAAATCTAATCATAAAATTCATATTGTATTCTATTTGTGACACATCCTTTTAACGAATTCAAAGTATGTCCTTTAATTCCATAAAACTGGAGTTTATACAGGAAATTTGGCTTATCTAAAGTATTAGATAAGTTTAAATATATGACTAAAAGTATTTTTCCATTATCCGAAAAATCCATGATTCGTTCAGTAGACTCCAAGGCAGTAGTTCCAGTGGAATGTAGGGTTTCTTTATTATTATTATTATTTTTTAAGCCATATGGCTTTTTGAAAGAAAGGGAATTTATCCTGCAATAACCACTCAACTGTTTAAAAATTACTTTCTCAAAAAATTAGATACACATGGTAATAACGAAATGGGGCCCCCGATGTTTAAATGAAAGTATCATTTTTTTTTTTAATAGTGACAAAACTTTGTGGGTTTTTTTTTTTTTTGCATAAACTATGCATGGACACTGTTATTTGATATTATCAGACAATGGTGTCCAATAGCAAAACGGCCATTTCTGCGTGATCTGTTCTGTGATAAAATATTGTCATAGACGAATACAAAGAGTGTATTACTGCTTTTTCCACAAGGCAGTGGTGTCACAGTTACCACCGGTTGACAGTGTGACCATTGGACGAATATAACCGGAAATTTTTGTTACGTTACAAATATATAGGCTTACCCTTTATCACGGTTTAGGAACTGGAATGTAGTTACCTTTGATCCAAAATTTGAGGGATACCAGTGTTTCCCCCTCTAGCTCTGCTACCAGTTCCTGCATCGTCAATATGTTACATCTCTGCTGCACCACCTGCTCATCTAAAAATTATTTTCTTTTGCCCACTGCTCTAGCTCCTTACTGCTCACAAAACTCTCTACTATATATATATATATATATATATATATATATATATATATATATATATATATATATATATATACACATGTATATACATTACCTTGTGCATTAAAAAATAAAACGGTTAGACTCGGAGCTGAGGTACAATAAGTGCATGGACAAGTGCTGTATATATATATATATATATATATATATATATGGGGCTTGTTGGAACATGAAATAGATTTTTTTTCTCGCTGGTATCCAGATAGCGAGGGCTCACTTTTCAAATTGCTTTAAATGATAAAAGGGTCATGAAATGTCAAAAAAAAAAGTTAACTCACGAAACTATGCCCAGCTTTAGGCAAGTCTTAGCCCCACTCTTTGCTTTTGTGTAGGCATGTGTCAAAATTAAAGGCACCACCTTGTATGGGTAATGTTTTATCTGTCAATGTGCATTTATATTTAACAGATACATGCAAATATATGAAAGGCTAACATCATTAATTCCATTTACAATCTACCTATCAACAAGCAGTGGGTTTTAAAACTTGGTATCCATACCTTTTACCACAAATATGAGTAAATCATTGTTCAGGGACTATTGAAGTGTGATTTTTTTGTGGTAACACTGACAGAAGCAAATGTTGCATTCCATATGTCTTTGTAAGTGTTTTCGCATTGAATGCATAAATCAGTATTGGGCATTTTATAGTTTTTATTTTATATGTCAACAAATAATGAAAGCACCAGAATGTGAAAAATGCAAACTTCCAAAACAGGGAACTTATATTTTGTGTTGCAGTGCTGAATTGTTATTTGAATTGTGTTTTGAATACCTCGCTGGACATATCAGGTATATTTTTTTCTTTTTAACAAATTCAACTAAGGTATACACTTTATGAATCCAGGATTAAAAATTACTCCCTTAAGGTAAAAAGAATATCGATGGGTTGAAGTATCTTCTTTTATTTTCATAGTGGACCTCTGTGACTACCAGGGTGGAACTTGCGTGAGGAGGCATTGTTGTCCCAACCACCACTTTGCTGAGAAGATATGTTCAGCGGAAAAGGTCTGTTGTCTTGACAAACCAAACTGTAACTGGGACGTGGAACAAGAAGGTGCCTTGACGAATCTATCGGGTTTTTTTGAGGGGTTGTTGTTGTTGTTGTTGTTGTTGTTGTTGTTGTTGTTGTTGTTGTTGTTGTTTTGTTTTTTGTTTCGTTTTAGTTTTTTTCTGTTTTGTGTTATTTTTTGTTTTTTGCTTGTTTTTTTTGTTTATTTGTTGTTGTTGTTGTTTTTTATGGAAATTTAGCACGATTAGTAATTGGTTCTTGATGAAAAATGGTTTTTATCTACATGAACTCTTAAATAGCCTACCTTATCTACGCGTTTAATTTCCATGTTTATCGACAACATTGTAGTAAAACCTGTGCTGTAGGTTACGTTTTGTGTAAAGTGAGTTAAATACCTCTAGGCCATTATAGCTTTCAAGGACTCAATTTTGGAACAACTAAGCGTAATATTAACCCATAGAACGTGTTGTGGAGAAAGAGACGGTCCGCTTGATATACTAATGAAACCATGTCAAAAGTGTATTAAAAGGGACCTTACGTTTGGTCAACACAGAAAGGGTTTCTTAACATTTTTATATTTTGTTCAGGCAGTTCCATTTACTTATTAAAACCACTGGAACAAAACGCTGTTATTATCTTGCAACTTTTTCCTTTAAGTGCTAAGGGAGGCAGGTTGGCCGCAGGGCAGCTATGGTATCCCCATGACTTTCTTCGGTTGCCCTGTTTCTCCTACCACGTCATGGCTGAAGGGAAATGTGGTGTTCCACTTACCAAGAAAGCATAACTACAACAGATCAATCCAGTATCACCAAAAGGGACCACAATCTGCAAGGCAGATAGGTCTTAATTTCTGTATGAAGAAAGATGACTTTTATGTGAATAGCCCACCATGGCAAAAGGGAACTTTTTGTACCTATGCGTACGGAAATGATTGTCCGCCAGGTATTAAGATTGTCTAACAGTAAATGTATGGGTTAAGTGTTAAAGGAATGTGTTTTCATTCAGTTGTGCACTCAAGAAGGCCACATGATAAATGGTGTTAATGACACCAAAACAACAAGCACGTTCCACGACCGAAGTGATAAGGGTGATGGTATCACACATTCATACTGGTATTGTAGTAATGAAATTTAACTGGTTGGGAATAATAGATTTTGAACAAAACACACATGTTAGTCTTGCTGGCATTTGATCAACAACTAATAGTCGAAGACACCTGTCACTTCCCTAAGCAATGCCAGGAGCATTTCTGTCTTTACAAAAATGCGTTAAATATTTATGAGATTGTCTTATGCCCTTGTCTTTTATTCATCTAGGTTTTGTGCCGGGACACATTAATGTTACTCTGTCCAATGGAATTCGTGCGTATGTGTCTGGTTATACCCCTGCGGTTATTTCAACGGTTGGCAATAAATCATTTCATCTTAGATTTTGCTGTCAAGATGATGTGAAACAAACAGATCCATTGACGTTTCCAAGTGCCAATGCCTTCATGCTAATCAAGGTGACATTCATAACTCAAAGATAGATTTAAATTGACATTTTTGACCATGTTACAGAATATAAGACCAGCTTAAGTGCATGCTATCTGTTTCTTTCTATCGAGTAAAAAATCAAAATTGTAGTATCAGTATGACAGTGAAAACATTTTTTGCAAAACGTTGCATGTACAGTTCAATAACGTTGTTTCAGATTAATTGCCTCAGCTATAAAATAAATCATAAGTTAACTTAGGCGTAGACTTCAACTTAAAATCCAGCTAATCTTAGGTTTGCACCTTTGTAGCAGATCAAAGTGCAGTGTATGCTGTCTGCCAAGGAAGTCCAAACTGTAATACGCTTCATGATTTTCCCCATGAGCCAACTTTTAAACAGAATAGTCTACTAAGATACTAATATTTCTAAAACGCGTTTACCTGTATCATATCACCTATACTAATCATGGCAGATCTGGCTGATCAATATATAGGCCTTTGAGTATAAACATACACTATGTATATATATATATATATATATATATATATATATATATATATATATATATATATATATATATATATAGATATATATATATATATATATATATATATATATAAGAGATTATAGCATGCTTTGTTGACAATATGAAGTATATCAACGAGCACTGGATGCCATATAGCAGAAGGAGTTCTGCTATATGGTATCCAGTGCTCGTTGATTACTTCATATCGTCTACAGACCATGCTATTTTTTTTGTCTCATGTTTGGGTTGATTTTTTCTCATGTTTGGGTTGATTTGTACATTTCAATACACAAAACAAAAATAAGAACCACATTTGCAGAAAGTTTTACTCCTTATCAACACAATTACCGATGAAACAGGAAGAGTACCGATACCACCAGAACAGTACCGATACATCATATCGCGGCACTGTAGCTTTTAGGACTATGATACGGTATTTATAGACGCCTGTTATAGTACTGAAGTCGACCCAAACATGATATATATATATATATATATATATATATATATATATATATATATATATAGGTACAGTGCAATGTACTAAATCTTTTCTTAAAACAGGTACATTAAATGCTTGTGTACAGTATTCTGCCCCTGAAGATTTCATGTGTCAAGCCAGGTTAATTCGAGGAAGATGATTTCTCCAGTTTAAAGTTTAAGGAAAACTTTCAAATATTTGCATTGTGTTGGCCACAAAATAAAAGAAAAATCAGTGCAACTGTACGCTTTTTAGCGAAGGATAAAACAATCTACAATTTAATAATTGCGACAGAAACCGTCCCTGTGGAGCAATGGTATGCATTATCCCTTGGCTTGCTGAGTAGTCACACACATATTTGAAGAGCATTAATATCTTAGTGTCACAGAAATGAAGCAGGCAAAGAAGAAGAATGAATCACATTACCAGTCCAAGACAACTAAGGAGAAATCGCACAAAGATTTACAGTGTATATTGTTACCTATTCAGTTGTTTCAGGGGTACATGTGCAGGGACTTTTCTGTCCGTCCTGCTCAAGAAAGTGTGCATGCATGTATATTTAAGTAAGAACAACTAAAATCAGTCCACAAAGAATAGAACTACAGCGCTTGATGATAACCCAGAGGTAGGCTATTTAATGAAGGATTCATAGTAATAGCTGATATCAAGTAAGCTTTCTATACAAAGATTTTTTATTTTTCAGCTACACACGCGTTGCTGCCATTTCTCGGTTTTGGGGCAGATACAGATTGGGCAGGTTATATATTGGGATACAAAGCAGTATAAAACAGTATTCTCATGGCCTTGTATAAATGAATAACACACACCAGCCATATTTCAACATAAAACTTGCAAATTATTGTGCGTCTGTTAAATATTAAATGTGCAAAAAAGTACATTCTTGGTTTCGTCGTATACAACGGTTCATTGTAAATATTTTAACTCAAACTATGTCTTCGTTATCCTATTTGG
>OZ026626.1:28802130-28922130 GCA_964020975.1 Hermodice carunculata
TCTTTATACCAATTCTGCAAAGTTTCATGGAAAACAACCTTTACCAAGAGTTAGCATTTATAAGTTGTTACATTAATCTTACATTTGTAAATTTGCGTGTTGATATAATATAAACATCTTTTCTGCTTGGCTAAAAAGAAACCGGATATATTGTTTGTAGATGGGATTCACAACGTCCACATAGACATAATATTCGGGTCAAAGAGATACGTATGGCAAATATGTACGGCAAGTTCGATTTTACAACTCTAGCTTCTGTCGAAAACTACTGTAGAAATCCTGATCAAGAACCTCGCGGCCCATGGTGTTACACAGTTGATCCACAGAAGAGATGGGATTACTGTTCTGTGCCTTACTGCATTCAGAAAAGTGAGTGGGGCAGCATCGTTACTGTTAATATCATTGGTTACTAGTTAGCTGCTTGGGCGTTACTGACCATGGCAGAATGTCGTTTGACTGATTCTGAACGTGTTCAGCATACCTGCTAGACATGACACCAAATTAAGCGAAATATGACAAATTGCTGGCATAAGTATGATGATAGATTAAATAATATCTCTCTCATAGTTCCTGTTGTGGTCAGCAGACAAACTTAAATATAATTCATATTACCGAAATCAGTGATCCCCTTTTGCTAAAGGTTCATGTGTGGTCTAGGTCTGATACAGCAGGTGGTTTTATTTTTTTTCTATACCCTGCCCCCCCCCCCACCCACCCCCACCCCAACCAGGAAGACAGTTATTTTGTGGTGGTCGAATACGAAAATAATTATTTTATTAATTACTTTTATTCATGAAAACAAGTTTTGCCACTGAGCAAACTGCAAACATGCGTTGGACTTACATATAATATTGAAAAAAAGCTTAAGGAATTAGAAGAGTGAACAGAATGGCGTCACCATTGGAGTTGCATAAAATACAACGTTCAACACAATATAATTGAAGCCCAATCATGCCATGACAGTGACAAAAAAACTTATAGTTGTGTCCTGCTGGTTGATCACACATTTCAGGAAGTAACTTTGACACCGTTTTTGAAATTTAAACCATAAAAACGATGCAACCACTGAGGGAGTTTAAAGTTTGTGGTGAACTAGCAGGTGACAGATTTTGATTTGAAGTAGTAGTACACAAATATTTACCCATATATCAAATTTGCCTTCAACCAGACACTGCTACCTGAGTATAGTACTAGTAAACATGTAGTCCTTGTTTTGCTCGTTTTGAATTATAGAAAAAGGAGCAACTGACCCACTTTTTTGTGTTGTCCCCTCCACCACCCCCATCCCCGCGGACAAAAAGTGAAACACAACATTTGTACACTACATAGCCAAACACATTCTGTCTATGTCTTAACTTATAAACTTATTAAAATGTTATCACTTTGATTCAAAGTATAGGAAACTAGGGCTCCAAGAGTCAAATATATTTATAAATGGGTCATCAGCGGGACACCATTATGCATGATTTGAAGCCTGAAACTAAGTTGTAATTCATGTGCTGGTGCCGAACTAGAGGCATTCCTTAACAGGCACCAAAACCTTTCGTTTGGTACATAATTCCAAATTTATCATGGTCAAAAGTGGCAAATGATTTGGTTTTGTTTCAAAACCAACATGGACAGCATGCCAAGTACTAAACATAATTTGTTATTATTCATATCATGAAGTGTCACCTTTTCGTTTTAGTCGGTGTATGGAAAAGTCTGGTTGTCATGGTTATCAGGTACTGTATAACTAAATAAAACAAGAGGGAAGCTATGCATACATGAGGTACAAAAAAAAAATACCGAGACGCATTATTACCTCAGCTACAAAGCGTACTCCTGTTGATAAGCATGGGTCCGAGGCAATATCAACATTTCCTACTAAAGTCCTTGATAAACACACCTCAAGCAAGTATGTAAATGCCATACCTATATTTAAACAAAGGCAGCCATTGTGTCTCAACTTTAGACGCAAGGGTCATTTGTGTAACAAATTGATGATCCACCACTGTTTCAAAGTTTGTGTTTGCCATGGCCTCATTTGCAATGCTTCGAATTCAAACGCAACATAACTCAGAACTCAGAAGGTGTTTTGTTTGAATAACAAATAACAGCCAAGTTCACAATGATAATGTGTAGAACAACATGTGGAAGACAAGGTAGTTAACTATCAACAAATGAAAAAGCATATACAGGGATTAAATCTGGATGACCCCAACAATGGGTATGAAAACCTGCTATCACAAGGGCCACCTGGGAGAAGGTTATATTACTAGTTAGCAACATATTTAAACAACATACAAGAGACACATATTGCTTGAAAAAAATTATAAAATCATTGGGTGTTTAACCACATAAGAGAGACAATTAGCTATTAAAACAAGTGACAATCAGATATGGTACATACACCCTAATAGTAATTAATATCATGCAACTGTGTATATTTTGAAAAACCAGGATGGCTATGTGTATGAATTTTGTCTTTTATACATGGGTGGGGGGGGGGGGGGAGGTATTTTGCAGTACATTCGGAATGTAATATCTGAAGAACAGGTTTTTGCTATGTGGTATTAAAATTCTCGCCATTCAACTTGAGCGGGTACAATAATGATGGTTAGCAATAGTGGTTCAAATTTATTGATTAAAACAGAAAAAAGTGGGATCTTCATTTTCGTAATATCTGTAATCAAATTGTGACACGTTTAAACGTAGAATGTAATTAAGTTAGAAGTTCGTAAGCTGTGTAAACAGATAGCTCGTGTATGCGTTATAGTAAGCATTTGACATGAGACGAACAGCCTTTTTGTGTGATATAAAGATACGATCTTGACAGTGTCCCAAAGCAAAAATGCCAAAGTTCAAATGCGAAAAGATCAGAGAATTACACATAATTAGTGGGCTTTTTGGAACATGTTGGCGAATTCTTTCGAAATCTCAATTTTTGAAGGCCTAGTACCAGTTTTATGCAGATGGGCATTCCAATTCAAATTTTCGTGTACGCTCAAAACAAGAAAATCGAATTGTTCTGTTCTTGAAATTGAAGAACCACCAATTTTTAAATTCAGCGAAAATTAAGTGAGAAACATAATATTATGCATTTAATATTTTTATGCTTCATTCCACGAAAGCTTATTTGCTGCTAACCAACTATAGATTATCTTTAATTCAATATTTATTTATTCAGAATGGTCATCAAAAGCAGAGTCAAAAACACATAGCGTGTGTATCAAAGTCGTGCCATATAAAATTGACTCAAATTTGGATGTGGCTATGTGCATATCATTTATGTTGATTAAAAACAACAGAGGTCCCAGGATTAATCCTTTATGGACCGTTGTTGTTGGTAGAGCATAAAAGCAAATCTAATCATAAAATTCATATTGTATTCTATTTGTGACACATCCTTTTAACGAATTCAAAGTATGTCCTTTAATTCCATAAAACTGGAGTTTATACAGGAAATTTGGCTTATCTAAAGTATTAGATAAGTTTAAATATATGACTAAAAGTATTTTTCCATTATCCGAAAAATCCATGATTCGTTCAGTAGACTCCAAGGCAGTAGTTCCAGTGGAATGTAGGGTTTCTTTATTATTATTATTATTTTTTAAGCCATATGGCTTTTTGAAAGAAAGGGAATTTATCCTGCAATAACCACTCAACTGTTTAAAAATTACTTTCTCAAAAAATTAGATACACATGGTAATAACGAAATGGGGCCCCCGATGTTTAATGAAAGTATCATTTTTTTTTTAATAGTGACAAAACTTTGTGGGTTTTTTTTTTTTTGCATAAACTATGCATGGACACTGTTATTTGATATTATCAGACAATGGTGTCCAATAGCAAAACGGCCATTTCTGCGTGATCTGTTCTGTGATAAAATATTGTCATAGACGAATACAAAGAGTGTATTACTGCTTTTTCCACAAGGCAGTGGTGTCACAGTTACCCCGGTTGACAGTGTGACCATTGGACGAATATAACCGGAAATTTTTGTTACGTTACAAATATATAGGCTTACCCTTTATCACGGTTTAGGAACTGGAATGTAGTTGGAACAGATGAACACCATGTTATATAACCATGTATTTCTTCATTGCGTCATTAAGCTGCCTCGCATACCGACGTGACAAGTGACTTTTTTCCATCTGGGACACTATATATATATATATATATATATATATATATATATATATATATATATATATATATATATATATATATATATATATATATACATGTATATACATTACCTTGTGCATCAAAAAATAAAACGGTTAGACTCGGAGCTGAGGTACAATAAGTGCATGGACAAGTGCTGTATATATATATATATATATATATATATATATATATATATAGGGCTTGTTGGAACATGAAATAGATTTTTTTTCTCGCTGGTATCCAGATAGCGAGGGCTCACTTTTCAAATTGCTTTAAATGATAAAAGGGTCATGAAATGTCAAAAAAAAAAGTTAACTCACGAAACTATGCCCAGCTTTAGGCAAGTCTAAGCCCCACTCTTTGTTTTTGTGTAGGCATGTGTCAAAATTAAAAGCACCACCTTGTATGGGTAATGTTTTATCTGTCAATGTGCATTTATATTTAACAGATACATGCAAATATATGAAAGGCTAACATCATTAATTCCATTTACAATCTACCTATCAACAAGCAGTGGGTTTTAAAACTTGGTATCCATACCTTTTACCACAAATATGAGTAAATCATTGTTCAGGGACTATTGAAGTGTGATTTTTTTGTGGTAACACTGACAGAAGCAAATGTTGCATTCCATATGTCTTTGTAAGTGTTTTCGCATTGAATGCATAAATCAGTATTGGGCATTTTATAGTTTTTATTTTATATGTCAACAAATAATGAAAGCACCAGAATGTGAAAAATGCAAACTTCCAAAACAGGGAACTTATATTTTGTGTTGCAGTGCTGAATTGTTATTTGAATTGTGTTTTGAATACCTCGCTGGACATATCAGGTATATTTTTTTCTTTTTAACAAATTCAACTAAGGTATACACTTCATGAATCCAGGATTAAAAATTACTCCCTTAAGGTAAAAAGAATATCGATGGGTTGAAGTATCTTCTTTTATTTTCATAGTGGACCTCTGTGACTACCAGGGTGGAACTTGCGTGAGGAGGCATTGTTGTCCCAACCACCACTTTGCTGAGAAGATATGTTCAGCGGAAAAGGTCTGTTGTCTTGACAAACCAAACTGTAACTGGGACGTGGAACAGGAAGGTGCCTTGACGAATTTATCGGGTTTTTTGAGGGGTTGTTGTTGTTGTTGTTGTTGTTGTTGTTGTTGTTGTTGTTGTTTTGTTTTTTGTTTCGTTTTAGTTTTTTTCTGTTTTGTGTTATTTTTTGTTTTTTGCTTGTTTTTTTGTTTATTTGTTGTTGTTGTTGTTTTTTATCGAAATTTAGCACGATTAGTAATTGGTTCTTGATGAAAAATGGTTTTTATCTACATGAACTCTTAAATATCCTACCTTATCTACGCGTTTGATTTCCATGTTTATCGACAACATTGTAGTAAAACCTGTGCTGTAGGTTACGTTTTGTGTAAAGTGAGTTAAATACCTCTAGGCCATTATAGCTTTCAAGGACTCAATTTTGGAACAACTAAGCGTAATATTAACCCATAGAACGTGTTGTGGAGAAAGAGACGGTCCGCTTGATATGCTAATGAAACCATGTCAAAAGTGTATTAAAAGGGACCTTACGTTTGGTCAACACAGAAAGGGTTTCTTAACATTTTTATATTTTGTTCAGGCAGTTCCATTTACTTATTAAAACCACTGGAACAAAACGCTGTTATTATCTTGCAACTTTTTCCTTTAAGTGCTAAGGGAGGCAGGTTGGCCGCAGGGCAGCTATGGTATCCCCATGACTTTCTTCGGTTGCCCTGTTTCTCCTACCACGTCATGGCTGAAGGGAAATGTGGTGTTCCACTTACCAAGAAAGCATAACTACAACAGATCAATCCAGTATCACCAAAAGGGACCACAATCTGCAAGGCAGATAGGTCTTAATTTCTGTATGAAGAAAGATGACTTTTATGTGAATAGCCCACCATGGCAAAAGGGAACTTTTTGTACCTATGCGTACGGAAATGATTGTCCGCCAGGTATTAAGATTGTCTAACAGTAAATGTATGTGTTAAGTGTTAAAGGAATGTGTTTTCATTCAGTTGTGCACTCAAGAAGGCCACATGATAAATGGTGTTAATGACACCAAAACAACAAGCACGTTCCACGACCGAAGTGATAAGGGTGATGGTATCACACATTCATACTGGTATTGTAGTAATGAAATTTAACTGGTTGGGAATAATAGATTTTGAACAAAACACACATGTTAGTCTTGCTGGCATTTGATCAACAACTAATAGTCGAAGACACCTGTCACTTCCCTAAGCAATGCCAGGAGCATTTCTGTCTTTACAAAAATGCGTTAAATATTTATGAGATTGTCTTATGCCCTTGTCTTTTATTCATCTAGGTTTTGTGCCGGGACACATTAATGTTACTCTGTCCAATGGAATTCGTGCGTATGTGTCTGGTTATACCCCTGCGGTTATTTCAACGGTTGGCAATAAATCATTTCATCTTAGATTTTGCTGTCAAGATGATGTGAAACAAACAGATCCATTGACGTTTCCAAGTGCCAATGCCTTCATGCTAATCAAGGTGACATTCATAACTCAAAGATAGATTTAAATTGACATTTTTGACCATGTTACAGAATATAAGACCAGCTTAAGTGCATGCTATCTGTTTCTTTCTATCGAGTAAAAAATCAAAATTGTAGTATCAGTATGACAGTGAAAACATTTTTTGCAAAACGTTGCATGTACAGTTCAATAACGTTGTTTCAGATTAATTGCCTCAGCTATAAAATAAATCATAAGTTAACTTAGGCGTAGACTTCAACTTAAAATCCAGCTAATCGTAGGTTTGCACCTTTGTAGCAGATCAAAGTGCAGTGTATGCTGTCTGCCAAGGAAGTCCAAACTGTAATACGCTTCATGATTTTCCCCATGAGCCAACTTTTAAACAGAATAGTCTACTAAGATACTAATATTTCTAAAACGCGTTTACCTGTATCATATCACCTATACTAATCATGGCAGATCTGGCTGATCAATATATAGGCCTTTAAGTATAAACATACACTATGTATATATATATATATATATATATATAAAAGAGATTATAGCATGCTTTGTTGACAATATGAAGTATATCAACGAGCACTGGATGCCATATAGCAGAAGGAGTTCTGCTATATGGTATCCAGTGCTCGTTGATTACTTCATATCGTCTACAGACCATGCTATTTTTTTTGTCTCATGTTTGGGTTGATTTTTTCTCATGTTTGGGTTGATTTGTACATTTCAATACACAAAACAAAAATAAGAACCACATTTGCAGAAAGTTTTACTCCTTATCAACACAATTACCGATGAAACAGGAAGAGTACCGATACCACCAGAACAGTACCGATACATCATATCGCGGCACTGTAGCTTTTAGGACTATGATACGGTATTTATAGACGCCTGTTATAGTACTGAAGTCGACCCAAACATGATATATATATATATATATATATATATATATATATATATATATATATATATATATATATATATATATATATATATATATATATATATATATATATATATAGGTACAGTGCAATGTACTAAATCTTTTCTTAAAACAGGTACATTAAATGCTTGTGTACAGTATTCTGCCCCT
The DNA here is from genome assembly GCA_964020975.1 of Hermodice carunculata. Lineage (NCBI taxonomy): Eukaryota > Metazoa > Annelida > Polychaeta > Eunicida > Amphinomidae > Hermodice > Hermodice carunculata. Next base: position 28,809,902 of record OZ026626.1, read on the forward strand.
GAAGATTTCATGTGTCAAGCCAGGTTAATTCGAGGAAGATGATTTCTCCAGTTTAAAGTTTAAGGAAAACTTTCAAATATTTGCATTGTGTTGGCCACAAAATAAAAGAAAAATCAGTGCAACTGTACGCTTTTTAGCGAAGGATAAAACAATCTACAATTTAATAATCGCGACAGAAACCGTCCCTGTGGAGCCATGGTATGCATTATCCCTTGGCTTGCTGAGTAGTCACACACATATTTGAAGAGCATTAATATCTTAGTGTCACAGAAATGAAGCAGGCAAAGAAGAAGAATGAATCACATTACCAGTCCAAGACAACTAAGGAGAAATCGCACAAAGATTTACAGTGTATATTGTTACCTATTCAGTTGTTTCAGGGGTACATGTGCAGGGACTTTTCTGTCCTGCTCAAGAAAGTGTGCATGCATGTATATTTAAGTAAGAACAACTAAAATCAGTCCACAAAGAATAGAACTACAGCGCTTGATGATAACCCAGAGGTAGGCTATTTAATGAAGGATTCATAGTAATAGCTGATATCAAGTAAGCTTTCTATACAAAGATTTTTTATTTTTCAGCTACACACGCGTTGCTGCCATTTCTCGGTTTTGGGGCAGATAGAGATTGGGCAGGTTATATATTGGGATACAAAGCAGTATAAAACAGTATTCTCATGGCCTTGTATAAATGAATAACACACACCAGCCATATTTCAACATAAAACTTGCAAATTATTGTGCGTCTGTTAAATATTAAATGTGCAAAAAAGTACATTCTTGGTTTCGTCGTATACAACGGTTCATTGTAAATATTTTAACTCAAACTATGTCTTCGTTATCCTATTTGGTTCAGTTTTTATTGTTAACTGTATGTTTTGTTTTTCTTTCTTTCATTCTTTGCTGTTTCTTTTTTTCTTTCTTTCTTTCTTTCTTTCTTTCTTTCTCTCTTTCTTTCCTTTCCCATTAATCTTACTTTTCAATTTTTTTTTCTTTTTGATTTATTTTGATAGTGGTAAAATAAAGATAAAAGGAGTCTTGACTATGAGCTTGGGCCTGATGGCCAACTCTAAAGACACAGATCCCTTGTTTCACTGTTTCGGCATGAGCATAAGAGAGTGTTCTACAAATGCAAGGAACAGACTCAATGGGTCTCCCTTGCAACAACGACCATACACAGCCATGTCTCTGCTTATGGGCATGCAGGTCCACGAACAAATCCCGTATTTTTTTGTTTTACTTATGTCTGGAACAGACAACCCAACCTATACCTTTCTTGCATAAATATTAGACCTTGTTCACTAAGCCAACAGGTCCTCGAATAAAAAGGAGGAGAAGGAGGAGAAGGAGAAGAAGAAGAAGAAGAAGAAGAAGAAGAAGAAGAAGAAGAAGAAGAAGAAGAAGAAGAAGAAGAAGAAGAAGAAGAAGAAGAAGAAGAAGAAGAAGAAGAAGAAGAAGAAGAGGCAAATACAGAAGAAAAATAGGAAGAAGAAGCACATAAAAAAATAAAAACAAAAAAACAAAATAAAGAAAAAGAAGAAGAGGGGGAGGAAGGGGAGGAAAACGACATGGAGGAGAACAGGAAAAATATGAAAGAGAAGATAAAAATGAAGAAAAAGAAGAAGACAAAGAAGAAGACATCAAATGATATTAATAAGAAGAATTGGGAATTTTAATTGCACAGAAATGTCGGACAAGTGGATGCATGTTCACTGAAAACTCACGGAACTGTCAGCTTTTTTCAATTCATTTTCATGAATATACCTTTCCATTAAAATATCTTGACAAAAAGGTCTTCCTTCTTCCCTAACAAAACAAATACTTATTGTTCGTGATATATATATATATATATATATATATATATATATATATATATATATATATATATATATATATATATATATATATATATACATATATATATATATATATATATATATATATATATATATATATATATATATATATATATATATATATATATATATTAATATGTATATATATGTGTTTTAAATCCCGCAAAAGATAATAATAAAGTTAATTAAATGAAAATTATAAAGTAAAATTGTTAACTATAATCTAACATTATCACCACAAACAGGGTGGTAAGGTCTATCAAATGAAATAGAAAGCAACACAAATAGTGGCAGACAGACCAATATAAAGCACCATTGCATATTTTTTAAACTCCTCCTCCATCCCTTGCCCTAAGGGTTACAAGTTTGATCAAACCAAATAATAAGCATTACCACGAGTCGAATACATTTTGCGTCATTGTGATAAATTAAAAAAAAAAAAAAAAAAAAAAATCCCAGACACAAAAAGAAGTTTCATGTACGCATGTGTAAACTACGGTTTGTAACTACCAAGAAATTGAAATTATTAAGGGTCCACAAAACAAACTAATAATTATTAAACACTAATCCGCATGGTTTTGTTTTTGTTTGATTTTATTTTTGTTTTTGTTTTTTGTTTTTTGTTTTTTGTTTTTTGTTTTTTGTTTTTTGTTTTTTGCTTTTTGTTTTTTTGTATTTGTTTTCAAACGGCACCAGCGAAAATGTTTTATTCACAGTCTACAAATGTAACGGGCCTGAATATTTCTAGTCTCAAATTATGGTTAACCTTACAGTTTATTTTGCTGCAGAGGTTTGGGCCCTACTGACCATACACGATAAAGAAAAACATTACCAAAAACATAATGCCAGATACTCAACATTACAACACGGAGCACACGTGCATTACATGGTAACAATGAAAATTACAATTGTTGTTCCTTCATTGACATTAAATTTTGCTTGATTTTGTAATGGTGTGCTACTTTTGTTTTTATCTGTGATGGTCTACACTTGTTGCAGATTTGGAGATTCGTGGATATATTTTCAGGTCAAGGAACGTTTGTTAAATGGTAGCTAGTGGGCTAAATTGGTTCCTACTTGGGAGCAGACCAGCGTAAGCACACAAAAGAAATGGTTGCACTAAATTCAGACAAGTTGAATCACTTACTACTGAGGGAGAACTTAGAAATGACAAAAAGAAACCAAACCGTTCACTTGTTCCTAAAAATTAAATAGATGAATAAATTAATAGATAAATGAATAAATAAAAAATAAAATAAAATAAAATGAAGGATTCCAAAAGCCCAAGTCCGTATGATCAGCAAATTAGGATGAAGTAGTCTGCCTGACAAATTCTTCACTAGTATTGAGACCATAAGCCAGAAGAGTTTTCATTGCCTTACGATTTTTTTTCATTCTGTCCTAGAAGTAATGATCATGTTTACATTTTTTTTAAAAAGTCTTTGCTTAAGGCACTTTTACAGAAATATAGAATGTTCATAACCACTTAATTGATAAAAAATGTGAACGGCAGTGCATGCCAAAGCTACTGAAAAGTTCATTTACACCATTACTCCAATCTGACAGGTTAACATACTAATGATGTCTTTAGATTTAGCAAACTTTTGTTAAAATCAGGCATTAACGACAACAACTTGCTGCTAAATATACCTAATGCAGAACACAAATCCAAGTACTTCCCTATAAGAGGTGCAATGAAACAATCAAAAATATGGAAATCATATCTAAAGTTCTGTCCAGTGAGACGAAAGTAAGCATGAAAAGTATCTTCCAATGTGTATTTCAACAACATGATTTAAAATTTTAAAAGGAGCAAGGATTGTGCTTTCTGAAAGCAAATCGTTTCAGAGTTGCCGGGTATTTTGACAATCTTTATATGTGCCATTTCGAAAGGTCTGTAAATTACCTTATTGTAGGTCTTATCAAATTCTTATAACCTTTTACAAATCTGAGGTAAATATTTGCATCAAAACAACATGGTATATATGAAATATGCTCATTTCAATATGAATTTGAAAGACGCCAATATTGACATCAAATGAGATCAAATCCATTTGCCTTCACCTTGCTTTTACTGTTTTTACATTTCACAGAAAAAAAAAACATTATAGACATTACATACGTCAGACGTATACAGGCAATTTTAGAAAAATCAAGGATGGGCCAATTATTTTTGCAGGCTATTCTTTGTTATATATATATATATATATATATATATATATATATATATATATATATATATATATATATATATATATATATATATGTAAATGTGTGTGTGTGTGTGTGTGTGTGTGTGTGTGTGTGTGTGTGTGTGTGTGTGTGTGTGTGTGTGTGTGTGTGTGTATAAATCGTTGGTCTGTGGGTTTTCCAAAAATCAAGACACCAGGAGCAGAAATGGCTGGAAGTTTTTCGATATTTGTATTTTTTTACTCCAAGCACAGCGGGGACATGAGTGTCCAATGGTGTCTGGTATGCTGGCACACATGGAGTTTATATCGATGCCAATTGAATCTAATACTTCAGTGACAAGCAATGGAAGCCTTCCCACAGTAGAGTTTGGAGAAGGAATTGTGACCTTGAACTACTGTTACTATGAAAGTAAGGCAATCCTATTGTAGGATTTATAGAGCCATCTGACAGGATTGAGCTTTAGGAATACATATTTTGTGTTGTTCAAATGTTAAAGTTAACGCAATGCGAATTGATTATGTATATATGTGTCAGATTAACATAAAATTTTACCATTGTTTTTATGATAATAATATCCATATATTAAAACGTACTTTAATTGCAGAAGATATATTTTCCACACTTATCTGACAAAGTTAACTTATGGACTAAATTAGCTGCGCTGTGCAATAGAAAGAACAAACCCTATTGTAGGATTTATAGAGCCATCTGACAGGATTGAGCTTTAGGAATACATATTTTGTGTTGTTCAAATGTTAAAGTTAACGCAATGCGAATTGATTATGTATATATGTGTCAGATTAACATAAAATTTTACCATTGTTTTTAACCACACCTCCAATTTGTAGCAAACCTAAGATTATCTTATAAGGAATGAGAGGGAAAAAACACATTTCTCAGATGTTTTTAATTTTCATCAGATTCAGGTACATGTTAGCTTCATTTGATGTGATATCATCCCAATTTCATATCTGTATCTCAAAGTAAAAAAATAACCTTAAGCACTTGAGACCCGTCTTTGTCTAATCACAACATATTCTACAGTTTGCCGTTTATATGATGCCGATATCCGTAAAAATGCAGAAGCTCGATCATCAAACTATGCTACAGACATTTTTTAAATCTGAAAATTCTTCAAAATATTGGTTCTTGGCAGGAAGCATCTACCCAATGCTGTAGAATGTATCTTTAGTGTATATGCTTTCGAAAACCATGCACTTAAATGGAATAGTATGTAAATTAACAGTGCTATGTACAGGTAAACATCAATCAGAACTCAGATAATGAAGAAGCGAACACTTTTCCATAAAAGTGTCAACTGACAGTGGGACCAACTCTTGTGAGTTGATTAGAAATTTTGCTACCCTGACGCTGAGCTTTAAAAAGTGGTGATTTTTATGACCTTACAAATAAGCCCTATGGGTGGAGACAAAAATATTAACTAACTGCATAACTACTCTTCATGAATTGTTTATAGAAGTGTTGGCCATCTGAATCAAGGACGAGTTGTCCAAAAAACATGTAATGTCAGTGTTGAAATCAGTTTGAATTTTACCAAATTTGTTAAAAACATAATGGAATATAAGAATTTGTAGACATATCAGTCTGATATCAATTGAACTCCTACACCAGTGCATTGAAGTGTATATCACAAAATGGTAAGGCAATGTCCTAGTCATGTACATAAAGGAATTTTAATGCGTTTCTGTTTGTGAGGGCCAAGTGTCTGCTATGATCCTGGTGATGTAGGAGCAAGTTATAGAGGGTCTATTATGGTGACATCAAAAGGAGCCTGCAGGTATTTGTTGCAAACAATACTATCACTATTTTAATGATTGAACTACCAAATATGAATACTGTTGTTCCAATTTTATAATATTTTAGATTCTATAGCCAGTGGAATTAATAATATGCAAAGACTGAAGTAAAATGTATAAAAACATGTCTACCGTCAGGACAACGTTGTTTTAAAGGGCAGCCAAAATATTGAAAATTATAATGTTTCCTGTTTCCATAAAGTTTATTAATTAATGGCTTAATAGTTGCTTGTATATTTTGAAGGAACTAAGGAAAGACATATTTTTCCTGGTAAACCAGTACTAGGAGCATAAACCAGTTTTTAAATGTACCACTCTGATTCAATAACCACCATGGATAGTAAAGCTGCAGAATCTTACTACATTCGACAATAGTTGTTCATGCTTAAAATTTATGTGGAAAATAGTTTAATCACACACACACACACACACACACACACACACACACACATACACACATGTATATACTTGTCTCGTTCCACATATCTAAAATTCTAAACAGCAGGTAGATAATAATTTTTTTCTTTTTCCTTGTGTTTACTTATACTATTTTTTCTGGTCAGGAGACGTTATTGCTGGGAAGTGTCTCATGATTGCGGTGACACATCAGGTGCACAATTAAATGTACATCATTAAGATTCACTGTGGTCCATATATGCCACATAAGATTAATTGCCGGTGAGTTATAGGATATCTCCACAGGATTACGAATATTCTGTGCAAAGCACTGATTTTCTCTTCAGTTTTATGGCTTTATTATCCCACTTGCCATTGTTGTGCCGAGAGAACCACACTAGTCAGAGCGGCTCTGAGCATGGACTGACATCTTCCCCACTTGTCCTCAGAGAGGTGAGGGATGTCAGCAACCAGGTCAAACTGGATTCTAAGAAAGTGAAGAGGGTACTCTGGCCAAAGACTGGACTGGCTTCAGGCTCAAGCATCTCAAAGTTCTGCAACAGTCTGTGTATTATTTTGTTAATCCTTCCAGAGTACCTATATAAGTCACTCATCCAGATACATGTGATTGTGTATGGCACTCTGGTGGAGGTAAGTAACAACTATAATGGTGAGCGGGATGAACATCAGATGGAAACACCCTGAACTGGCATAGTTGGCCTGAGAATGTAAACTGCAGATACATCCATGAAGTCTCTGTGATAGACATGTGGAAGAACACGTCTTTGAAATCCAGGGACGTTGTCCACTCCATGGGCCACAGAGCCACTGCCATCAACTGGAGAGTTCCCATCCCAAGGACAAGATTCCAGGAATGTTTTCAGCATTGACAGGTTTATCACTGGAAAGCAGCCTCCATCCCACTTAAGGACAAGAAAGGATACAATACAGAATCCAGGAGAATTGTGGCTTTAGCCGCCGTCATGGTGCATTGGCCCCAAAGCTTCTGGACTACGTCTACGAACAGCGATGCTTCAGGTTCTGCTGTGGGTGGCCTGAGCCACTAGGGCTTGTATCATAAAAGAAGGCCCATCTTTGCTGAATGACAGTGAGTAACCATGTCTGTTTAGGACAAAAGAAATTGTCTATAATGGACTCTTATTGTGTTTGAGAGACAGGAAGGCAGCCACCGAAATGAAGCTTAAATGAGTCTGAAGCCATGGCATATGGGGATCTTGAGAGTTAACAGTTCAGAATGCCAGAGTCAGGTGCCTTAAAGCTTACCTGACTTCTTGGCTTTGCTGAAGCCCTTCCCTTTCTGAGATTGCTGCCCGCTCTTCCTAAGGTGTCATGTCACTGAAAACAAGCACGAACAAAGAGGGAGTAGGTGCTGTCGGAGCACAATGCTTCCAGGCTGAGCTGGCTAAAGTTGACAGTGACCAAACTGGGGAAATAACAATGATGATCTCCCCCTGTGAACAAAGTTAAAATGTAAAGTGGTCCTGTTCTGGATATGCGTAAAATTGGATAAGGCAGCCTCTAACCCCAAAAGAAGGCATCCCTCTTCTAAAAATACAATGGTCCATCTCTAATGTGCAGATGGTTTGGTCAGCTGCTGATGACAAGGAAGTCACAGGTAGTAAATGCTAATTGAGTCAATCCCACACAACCTGGGTGATATGCACAGAACCTTTGAGGTCAAGCAAAAGTTGGCTCATTGGAGAGATAGCAAGCTGATCCACTGAGAAGTCTGCTCACCCTTTGCAGCAGTGTGGTATGAAGACAAAGTCCCCAGCCACAAGCGCTGTTCCTTGCGGATCTCAAGTTCCACTTCTATCTCAAGAGAGGGAAGCTTGGCACCCGGTTTGAAGGTGGCAGTCAGCCAGATTGCCAGATGCTCACTTCAGGGCAGACACAGCAGAGGTGTTGAAGGAAAAGCAGGTACTGCAGCCAGACCCTGTGAAAGTGGCACTTGAGTCACTGGAAAGCCGCTCATGGCATATAGTGCTGGCACAGACTTGGGTGCCTCCGTTCTAACTCCAGCATGACTAGATGTACAATCTGAGCTCTCAGAACTCAGAGCTCTAGAAGTTTGTTCTGTCTTTGCTTGTCCAGAAGGCTCTTACTTTTGGTCCAAGTGTTTAGACCCAAACACTAAGAGTCCTTAAGGATCCAGGATGCCCTGACGTGAACCCATAGGTGTCCATGCTAGTCTCACCAAGTTATTAGGTTAAGACCCCTTGCACCTGCACCCAGAGGACAAAGATCTCGAAAATTCAACCTGCAATGGTCGTCCTCTTTAAAGAGGACTCCTAAAAAGACATGCTGGGGGGCACTGAGTGCAAGCAAAATATCAACCTGAAAGTGCATATTCTTTGCCAAAGACTTCAAGGCACAGGCAACCCTCAGGTCAATGGCCAGAGATGCATGGGTCATCTTGGGGAAAACTGGGTACTAATGACTTCCCAAAGGAGATCCTTTGCTGCCCTACTTGTGACGTACGCACCCCTTCTGCTTACTAACTCAAGGCGTTTCAGGTATAGAGACTGCAGCCACCTGTGAGCGAGCCATGTGGAAGTGTCTTTGTGTCGCCAAAGGTCTCGCAGGGGAAGACCCAATGGAATCATTTTCGGAAGCTCTGTATTTGGCAGCTATGGCCTGCTGCGTAGGCTTTGTCATCATTGCTTCTCTTTCTGCGTGCTTGCTCATCAAGTATCCGTTTGTCTTCTTCCCAATCCTCACAGTACTTTCCCGCTTTTTCGCCAGTACAACCATGATCTAACTAAAGAGGGCAACCATAGCATTGCCGATGATTATCCCCGACTGCAATTTAATGGTTCCATCAGTCCAGCCACAACTCTTTATCCAACAAAGATGTGGGTGACGTCGTTACTGGATAAACACCAGTGGTACACTGCAGAGAGGGAGTGATTGCCCGTTGTGCACTATCATCCCAATCCTAGTGATCTGAACCTGGAGACGCCATCTTGAAAATAACCCATATGGTCTGAATGACCCTTGGGTGGAGCGAATTCCATTTATTTCAGAGGTATCTGCAGATCAGATAGCTGTGAAGGTTAAGAGAAAGTCCCAGATCACAAGAAAAGATTTCTTGCAGAAAGGAACGATAAACAATCGAACAGTGATGGTGAACTAAAGTTTGACGAGATTCAACTCAAACAAACCAGCCAGTAATGGCACCCAGTAGAGGAAGGATGTGGGGGGGGGGGGGGGAGGGGGGGGCGTGCACCTGAAGTCACAACCAGATCCATAGAAACCAAGATATGGCATCCGGGACCTTTAGGCTTTGGGACAATGAAGTGAGTGAAAAGGAACTCAACTCAATTTTCTGCGGGTTGGGCACAGATACAGAGGGGTTTGGGAAAATTTCACATAAATGTTTGTCATTTTAAAGAGTTTGTCAGTTGTGGCTGACCATTTTAAATTCAATGGTAGTGACTTCTTTCTAGATTTGTTGTGAACTTTGGATATTCTCTGAATTTCAATTATGAAACCTTCTTACCTACAATGTCCATAAAAATCCATCTTATCATTAAAGTCATACTCCAAATACATTTTTTTTCATATATGGCGATAACTGTAAAAAATAAGATATATTAGAAAATGATTCAGGGATTTCATGGAATGGCGTATTGATATGAAAAAATATTGTAGCTGTAATTCACTGAAAAATAATACAAGATGAATTTTAGATGTTGATTCATAAACGTTCAGCAACATCTCTGTAAAATTTGCCTGTAACTCTAAATCGTTTATTGATGTATCTGAGCCATTGGGTTTGATGGCTGAAGACAGCATTCAGAAATATCCATAAATAATTTTGAAGATACCAACTATCACACCTACTACCACACCCCGTTGTCTGTATGCCACAGCAAGGGGGTTATACGATGGTTTTAATGAACCTTCTTGCGTGTTGTCCTACCTTTCTGTAATCTCTGCAGCCTGATGCCCCTTTTACGGGCATTAAGTAGGGATTTTGGTGTGTCCATATTGATTTTCATTTGGCCTAATTCCACCATGCCCATAACACAAATACATCAGCTACTTGCCATTATCATTTAAAATCATCATCCAAAATCATTTAGGTATATCCTAAAATACAGATTTGTATTAAATATCGCTATGAACCAAAGCGATGTATTCACGGACCCCAGCGGCTCCTGCCTTCTAGAGTTGCTGCTGTCCAGCTATCATATGGGAGCAGCAACGTGATCCACACCACCGTTTTTCATGGCATTATTATTATTATTATTATTATTATTATTATTATTATTATTATTATTATTATTATTATTATTATTATTATTATTATTATTATTGTTATTGTTGTTGTTGTTATTATTATTATTATCACCATTATTATATTATTGTTATCATCATCACCATCGTTGTCGTCATCATCTTCATCATCATCAATATCACCTTATTTAAAATAATAAAGGGGACATACGTGTACATTGGTGCTGGATGCTGCCAGACACAGAGACCAAGTGTCGGATAAAAAACACCATGGATGTACTAGAAGTAAAATATTAAGATTGACAAGCTAAATATATTTGTGGTCTCAAATGTCCCGTGTGAAAGGTATAAAATGAGTTGTCACATTTCACCAAGGTGCCCGGCCAGTAGGCAGATAGCTGCTATCTCAGCCATCAGCCCGCTTCGTCCTGGTGTAGAATACAATATTCATTGTCTAAAATTATGAGTCCGTATCACAGTGTAAGATTGGGTATTTGACAGCGGCAGGTTTTCCCAACTGGCCTGTCTTTATGTACTACTACTACTACCACTACTACTACTACTACTACTACTACTACTACTACTACTACTACTACTACTACTGTTGCAGGCCTTGGTTATCCCTTGATGAACGTCGCCCATATTTGTACCTGCAGTATTCTGGCTTCCAGCATGACAGCATGTGTCGCCAAAAAGACCACTATTTCGGGATACCTTGGTGCTTGGATCTCAATAAAAATCGGATGGAATGTGACACCATACCTGTGTGCAGTATGTATGAACACTTGCTATTCAGTGAATCAACTGTAACACATGCATGAAATTAATTTGAATGACTGCAGACTGATCTGAACCATATTCCCAAAAAGTTTGAAAAAAAAACCCAACCAGCTTGGCAGAAGTGTTAAATAGCGTAAACACTCAAACGTCTATAACAAAAGAAGAGTGTATCGTCACTTGCGTAAGAGATAAGGTATATGGACACAATACAGTGTCCTTATGCAACTTTGAAGCACAGGCTCCCGTTTTAATTTGCCAAAATATGAATGAATGACCAAGAAAAAAAAATCTTGACTCCTCATAGCTTGTAAGAAAAAGGAGGTGTGCATTGACCAGCAAGTAACCCCAAAAAGAAAAATGCGATACAGATAAGTAATAACACCATTGTTTAAACAACTTTGTTTGACCCTTCCACAAAGTATATAATCATGCACACAGCCTTGGCACAATCCACAATCCGATGGATGGTTTGAAAAATAGTCAAAAATAGGTAAAAACACAACACATGCTGTAAAATGTAGGACAGCCGTATCAGCATCTGCTGAACAGATTCAAGCTTAGGGGATTACGAAAACGTTCCAAATGAATTTCCGAACAATTGGCCAAGCACCATTGGAGAAGCCATATTACGTTATTTGGCCAACGATACACACACAGACACACACACACACACACACACACACACACATGCATACATACGAAAAAAAATCAATATGAAATATCATTTGATGGTCAGCTCAACGATCTTGAAGGAGACTTACTTGATGTTTATGAACGTAAATGCTTGTGAGAAGTTGACGGGAAACGAATTGAATCAAACACATATCTGGTGGAATAGTTTCGGATGGTATATTGTCATGCCTGGCATCATTCTGCAATGACCACGGCAATTTTGTCGTCTTTCATGAATTGTTTTAGGAACAAAAACTTTGCTCTTAGTGACGCTTCCACTTGAAAAATTGAAGGACGGTGAATCTGTGGATCCAGTATTATGTGGATAACAGATTGGTGGTGTTTAGACGTCAAATCAGTTGGTATTTCTGAATACTTGTACAACGATTTTAATGCTTTAAGGTAAATGATGTATAGCATAGTGCAGCACTGAAAATAAGAAATATGCCGAAAAAAACTGCCACTTTTTCGCTTTTGCAAGAACATTTACAGTAAAGTAGTGTATCTCAGAATTGTTTGGCAGTTATGCTAAGTTACATTGCTCTTGACAAAAATTGATCGGTACCAATGCCTAGAACAAACTTAATGTTGAAGAGCTGACATAGACAGAGGCATGTTTACATGCAACTGACCCTTCATGACATTATGCTAGAGTTATACGTGTACTCAAGGACAATGTCTGACATTGATCGCAGGGTCATCTGTTAATAATTTTTTCCATGTCTGTACATAATGTTAGTTGGCCTTTTGTTTTGACACTTCTCTGGTGGCTGGTCAACTCAAGTAAGTGTTAAATTGACTATACTTATAAGAATTTACAATATGTCGCAAATACGGCAAATTGTGTGACATTGCGCATATTAACAGGTGCGTAAAAATAAGAATTCGCATGTTCAAAGATCAGATTTTGAAAAACAAAATGCACTTGCAGAAGCCCGCACAGAATAGCTGAGCTGTAAATTTCCCTTATCGTACTTTGGAGACAGAGGTTCCTTCTGATTTTTTAGCTCAGCTGACCGGTAGCTCTGTACGTGAAGGTCCGCTCGCCGTCGCCTTTCACATTTTTACTTCTCTGTAGGACTAGTGGCAAGACCCAATATATAATTGGTTGAGGTCTACCTTGGGTTAATGTTCCCCTAGCGATGTACAAATGGTTACACTACGGTCATTTTCGGAGTTTTTATCCCATACAGGTCGACATAAAATTTATCGTATTTTTCACTTACATGTTTATTTGTTCAGTCTTTGTGAAACTATTCTAACACTTTCGGCTGACCAGGCCACCAATTGGTTCAAAATGCATACGTAATGCAAATATTTAAGACCACTTGGGCCAAATGTGGTCAACAAAGAACACTGCAATATTTTACACACGTTTAATGAATATGTTTTGTCTATAATGACCTCGTGAAACCTATACAGGATTGCGCAAAAGTCTCCTGAATGTTTTTGGGTTTTTTTCTACATTTATGCAGTGTGTGTGTGTGTGTGTGTCTACACTTGGACGTCGATTTTGAAGAGTATTGGGCAAAATGTTAGCCAGATGTTCTTAATGTTCCGCTTACTGCAAAAATGCTGGGAATCATGAGATAAAGTAGTTTTGTGACTAATCACTATGTGACATTTATGTACTTCTATGGCTGATTTATTGTTCACTGTCAAATATATACTAATAAAGCCCTTTGCTATTTAAGCAATATCAATAAGACGTGAAGAGAACATTAAGGAATGACCGATATAGTGCATTTTATCCACGAAACATCTTTCATGTATGCCTGGCTCCAGTTTTTTTTTTTCATTTTTTTTCTTTCTTTTGTTTTTCTTTTATCAGAAGTGGGGGCCCCATTGGCAGAGTTTGGTTCATGTAATGTCGTTGTAATTGCTTGAGATTCAGATTTTGAATACTTTCCCTGAATACAGGAAACACAGTAGTGCCATTTAAGTCAGCTTACATTGGGTACAGGCCGTGCCAGTTCCTGGCCTTAAGTCAGGGAAAAGATGTATAAATAAAACAAAATCATAGTGGGCGAACTTCGGCTTGGTTTCCTTTATGAGGTCTGGACTAAGTTATAATTATACTTCAATGTTCAGATTTGGATCTTGCATTTTTAACCATTTGAAAGGGCAAATTGAGATATCGGCTTAACTCTTGGTAAATGTGGTCCCTTAGCTCATGGTTGATAATAAACTCTAACAGGCAAGAACCTTATGGTGTCTCTTTAGGTGTTGTTAATTTGTAATAATTTACTCTATCTAACAATTTGTTTATGGCCCTAAGCTAGAAGGGAATAGTTGAAGGAGAGCATCAAGGACAAAAATGCTAAAACGCAGCAAACATTCCTCCAGGAATTATTGCCATATTTTTGGAAGCGTGCCATTGACCTTCGGGACGTTATTTGCACTGTCATTTCCGATAGATTTTTCACAATTGCTGGGCCTGATATGTTAAACTAGTGTGCTCATTCAGTTGCTACATTGTTGATCATGGGATATTAGCACGATTTTAGTTTTTCGTTGAGCACACGGAAACCCATGTGCTTAATTGGTTATATGTAGTTTGATGTACATTTTGATGTCCCTTTATGAGCCGTACACTTTGATGTCCTTTTATGAGCCATTTCAATGGGAAATTATTACCTCGAAATTATTTTCAAACACTGCAAAATAATCAAAAAAAGAAAAATACAGAAACAATTTTTTTGCACAGTTCTTGCATTACATTAGATTAGATTCGGCCACTATTTTCATTCATGCTGTTCTGTGATATGTTTTTCCATGATGTACAAAGAAGTGTATTACTGTTCATGTAACTTAACTTTTCTGGTATTTTCATATTGTGTTGTCTGTTATGAAACTGCTGAAGAATAAAACCATAACAAAATGCTATTAAACCACACTGGTGTGACTATAGGCGGTACATGCCAAGCATGACATACAGAAAGAAATGCTTTGTTGTCAGACCATGGTAATTGCCGGTGTTTGGACAGTATCTCCAAGAGGAAACAATACAAGCACATGTTGCTGATAGCCACAAGACGTGCCCACGTGCTCCCAAAAGCTATAACTTGTGAAAAAAAAATCAAACTTTAGAGTATGACATCCTGTAATATTGACATGATTGAAAACAGAAAAATAAATTGATAAAGGGATAAATGCATAGATTGAAAAATACAGAGATGAAGAGAGATAAATAGACATCAGATAAAATGAAATTCCATGTTACGGTTTCATTTGAAACGTGGAGTCTGGTATTATTGCAGATTTCTCGGTGGCCAACTTTGAAGAAATCAGAAGCGGCTAGCCAGCGAAACTTAAGCACGGCTCCCCCAGCTTGGCCAGACTATCATTTGATAAGAATACAGGTAAATATACTCCTGAGGATCAATAGTTAACGGTCTAACTAGCTTTACATAAGGTTTTACGAATATGATCTTCTGGGAATCATGACCACATTATAAAGTTGCGAGGCATAGACCTTAAGGCAAAGTTTACAGTCCAGAACATAGCAGAAAACAGCTTGGCCTAAAATTGAAATAAGGCTAAGAGTTTGATCCAATGGATGCCTGGCATTGAGTTTAAAGGGCTTGCTGTCTTGAGCTACGCAATGGGAAGATTTGTTTCTAGTTGAACACCTTTGAAATAATCTCAGTCACCAATTCAGCGATGAGTACCAAGAGTGCAGTGATCGTACAGCCTGAAAAAGTGCTTACCGGCTATGCTAGAGAACGCAGCCAGCAGAGTTGGCCAAACTATGTACCATTATCCTAGGTATAATGAAGAGTTGCTTCTAGATATACGGTAGGCACAACCACGACAGCGGTATGTGTATGCCATAACCTGAAATCCCGCATGTGATTTTAGTATCAAGCAATATATCTGAAAAGAGTCAGTAAACAAATGGCAATGAATTAAATAACCATTATTTACACACACGCCATTCAAACTATGTCAAATGTGAAAACAAAACAAAACAAACGAAAAGTCCCATTTACATTTTGCAGTCTCCAGAGGTATAATAAAGATATATTTCTAGTGCCTAGGAGCAAAAAGATAGTTGGCATTGATTCTACATCCTGCTATGCTTAATGCATGATCAACCGTTTTAGCCACATGACATACAACTATACAAGCAAATTCAACACAACATCACTGAGAATAAGGCACAAATGTAGTAATCTGACAAAGATATACATGTTATAAATTTCTTATAGTTATTTGAGGGGCTTGAATGTTTGGCAAAACATTCAGCTGTCCTTGCCCTTAGTCCGGACAGTACCGGTGTGGTAACATGGAAATAAGATGGTGCCGAGCTGCCTATTGCCCATTGAAGAAATATCGTTGCCCATCACATTTAAACAGTTATGAAATATGCACGGTAAACGCAAATTTAGGTTGGTTCTGGCCATACAATTAATGCATCTTTGATATGCAAGCACTTTATGCACTTCTTACCTGAAAACTAGGAAAACATTGGCTCAATGAGGGATATCGATAACTAGAGTCTTCCATGGTGTTGTCATGATATCAGTTTATCAATCGGCATTGCTGTGAGTAGCAAAGCAAGATGGCACTAATGCTAGGTTCGCTGTACTTAATCTGCATTCTTTGAAATCACCAGCATCATGTGGTCCACTCAAAGAATAGATACTCGTAATGTTAAAAGATCAAGTAAAAAGATAAATTGTAAACCTTTAGAGAGAAAAACGGAAGTGGATTAAAAGGTAACTTAGCAGTCCATGATTTTTCGGAAAACCCACAGGCCAGCTCTTTCTCTCTCTCTCTCTCTCTCTCTCTCTCTCTCTCTCTCTCTCTCTCTCTCTCTCTCTCTCTCTCTCTCTCTCTCTCTCTCTCTCTCTCTCTCTCTCTCTCTCTCTCTCTCTCTCTCTCTCCCTATCTCTATCTATCTATATCTCTCTCTCTATCTATCTGTCCAGCTATCCATCCATTCACCCATTCATCCTTCCGCCCATCCATTGATCCATCCATCCATCCATCCATCCATCCATCCATCCATCCCTTTAACTACTTACCTGCGTATGTATGTTTGTATGTATGTATGTATGTATGTATGTATGTATGTATGTATGTATGTATGTATGTATGTATGTATGTATGTATGTATGTATATACATATGCATATATATATACATGAATGATTACATATAAATACATATATATACATGTTTATATATATATATATATATATATATATATATATATATATATATATATATATATATGTATGTGTGTGTGTGTGTGTGTGTGTGTGTGTGTGTGTGTGTGTGTGTGTGTGTCTGAAAACTTACATCTGTTTGCGGCGAGATTGGTTACCTTTTTGTTAGGCAGCCAAATGTATTTTCATTACAAAAGAGTTTTACTGTGTACAGCTCTGCTTGACCAAGGTAACTGCTTGTGTTTCTGGTGCTTGTGTCTTCTGTTTGGGCTGATCAATATCGTAGTTGTCCTGCAAATCAATGAATTACTACGATTAAGATATACCTGCGTTTACAATACCCTATTAAAACTTTCGTGATAATGAAAAATAAAATACATATCCCTGTTTATGTATTATGTACCTTTTGTTGGGCTTCGAATATCTATCCTAAGTACCTGGAGAGAAATTATATGATTTATTCTGTATAGGTCGATTTTGTTGCACTGCCCATCAAGGTTTTGAAAACATAGACAATATTCACTCCACCGATCTGCGTGGCAAGGAAAGTTGTGAGTCTGCATATATGTCTTAAGGCGTTACTGTGCAGGATTTACGACCATCAACAATTTAAATCTGTAAAGGACATGAAACGTTAAGGCAAGAAAGATGCTTGACTATTCATCCAGTTACTCGTTTCCCTGTATAACTGAATCAACAGATCTCGCTTGCATGCACCTGTGAAGCAAAACTAAACTGTATCACATTTGATTAACCTCCTGTGCTGCCAGTTGCTAATTCTCTATCATTTGGAGCATGTCGGGTTGTGTTTGAAAATATAGGGAAAACAAATTCATATTAGCCATGCATATAAGAATACTCAATATTTCAACCATCGCTTGCAGATGTAAATACCTAGGTAGACCGTTCTATGATATAAGACATCAAAATTTCCATTGCAGGCACCTGCGCCATTGTCAGTCACGTGCATAAACCTTATCTCCAAATTGACTTGCAGGAACTATATGAGGTAGTCGCCATCATTCTGCATACTGGCTTATGTGAGTATATAGCACCGTTGTTTGTATGTTTGTATAGTTTTAGACGCTAAACTCTACTGAAGAAAAAATGGAAAGATACATTGATAAAAGGGTCGCTGGTTCCTTGGATATTTATGCATAACACACCAGGCCAAGCATTGTGATAATAAAACTTTCTGACTTTGCAAGATCTGTCTGCGAATAACGTTACCTCCTTTTAACCAGCGGACCATTTACAGCATGAAGCAGACCTCATTTTCAAGACGTTCCTGCCCTGCCTAAGAGAGAACAATCGTTGACTAACTTTTAAGAGTATTTTCAAGGGAGAGACGAATTTCACGAGAACAACCATTTCGAGGGCGAGGTTGATATGATGGTTACCTAATATAAAAAAAAAAATCAGAGAACGTTTCAGCATATTTCTTGCCAAAACCATAGGACTAACAATTTTTCATTCAAATTTGATTGTGTGTGTGTTTCCACATTTGGGCACCTGTGTAGCATGTTGACTGCATTTGACAATTAATATTTAATCCTGCACAAATATCTAGGTAGTAAATATGTGATTGATTTCCACGGTTCAATTGACTCGCGGTCGTGTGTTTTCCACCTTTCTACACCAGTGTAACCTACTTACAGTATTTGTCAATAAAACA
The DNA here is from genome assembly GCA_964020975.1 of Hermodice carunculata. Taxonomy (NCBI): domain Eukaryota; kingdom Metazoa; phylum Annelida; class Polychaeta; order Eunicida; family Amphinomidae; genus Hermodice; species Hermodice carunculata. The sequence continues at coordinate 28,828,726 of OZ026626.1, forward strand.
GTTTATTCTGTTTACCTGTCTGTGTATTTTATAGTTCATTTGACGTGAATGGGTAAAAAAAAAACATTCTTGTTCGCTGGAAAACTAAGTTGATGTCAACTTCATTTCTAGTTTTGAAAAGTGAAATTGTTAAGATGGGTCTACATACATTCCAAACTAAAGTTTGCTTGTGCTATTACAAAAAATATCTATTAGAGAGTTTCCTCTCACAACAAAGCGACAATCTGGACAATAAAGAAAAGGAACTGGCCCAATAAAACGAGCCAAAAGCCAGATGTTAGTATAGTTGTAACCAATGGGAAAACCTATAACTCTGAATGAAGATTGCACCACCAAAAACTGTCCAGGGGAAGACATACAGAAACAAAACAAGAAGCAACTGAAACAGATAAGTGAAAAAGGACCTTGAGTCTTCAAATACAGTTATACCCTTCATTGCATTTTAATCCAACTAAAGGGATTTTTCGACAGGATCACTGAACTATATTATTCTGTACCCAGTTAGCAATGGGAGTTAGCACAACATTGATCCAATGCTGGACCATCCATGCCAACGTTGTCCCAATGTGTGGCCAACGTTGTGCCAATGTTGGGCCAACCTTTAATACTAGCTGGGTAGCAAATTGCTTGAGCTTGAGGCACTCCCTACCACAGCAAATGTTTGTATACACCAACATGTGTAATTAGGATCTGTAGCTTAGTTGTAACATGATGCGACTTCTGTGGCTTCATCTTTCAGAGAAAATGAACATACATTTCCAGCAGAAATCGACAGTCCCAACAATTTCTTTCTTCCTCTTAATAATTATAGGAATTCCCATCAGTGAAGACTGCACATGTACCAGGAAGCATGGACAAAATGACATCTTGGTGTTGGATTTGTGACTTATGGTTTATGAGTCTAGATGTTGTCTGATGATAGTTATGCTCGTAAAAGCCCGTGTGGTTTCGTTTGAAAGCCAGACTGATATGTGGCATGGGGTTGGCGCTGTCAGCATTATAGCGAATTCCAGAAAAAAGTGACAAATAAAAAAGAAAATACAATAATAATAATGTCCCCTTACATTAAAATTTACATTGTTTATCCTCCAAACTGCAATGTTCTTTATACGCAGCCTTAAAACAGTGAAGGTTGAATACCTAATTATATATAACTCTTTACTACAGGCCGAGGTCCATCAAGCATGAGGTTTTTGACATATAATGTGCGCAAAACCTCTGGGGTATATATTTCTTTTCAGTTAAACACAGTTTATATTGCAAAGCCTTCAGCACATTATATTTTATCATATACCCACAAACGATGTTTAGGGCTGTACTGTGTCCATGTTGTCACACTATCCTTGGACGCAAACTGTCCCATGATTTACATGCCACGTGAGACTGAAATTAATCACAACTCGATCCTCATACGATTGCTTTACTTATAACTGTTTTGTAACCTTGAAGTAGATTTTAAGGTCACAGGACCCACGCGTGCTCAAAGTTGGGAGAATTGAGCCTATCCATTTTTCCACATCTTTCGATCTTTAGCCGAGTGATAACAGGAAAAGCAACCTTACACAAGTAAATGAAACCCCCAGCGTCATCTTATTGCTATAATATATCACAAATATTTAGCGTCATGTCCCTGTTAAAGAAAAGCGCCATATGTAGGTTTGCACAGTTGATTATAAAAGAGTGAATACTTGGGCCATAATTACCTTTATTGAGATTCTATGGAGTCTACTGTGGTTTCTGTGATTTTGAGGTGTTAGTCCGGATAGCAGATAACACATGTTTACTAATATGAGCATAGGAAAATGTGCCTGTTCCTTATGGAAATATTAGTGAATAAATTACAGATTTCAATGCTTCAGCACCATTGTGTCCTCATCATACCAAATTGATGTTGGCGGACATACACGTAGGCCTTCATCCAGATGACTTTCTGGACAGAAGTGCTTCACTGTGTGCAAGGAATGTGTCAGATACCTCGCTGTTTAAATTGATAGTCAGGTATGTATACGAAACTACCCTGGCATACTGTAGCGATCTACAATTCCAAACATTATTGTCATCTTATCCTTCAAAAAGTTATCGTTTGTCAAACAAAAAAATCTTATGTGTATCTGTGATGTTCCACAATTTGCAATTTTATATTATTTTGTGTCTAGGGTATAATAAGATATGCATCTTTACCCAAATTGCATACTACAGAGCAGGATACACGAAAGCAGTGTGATTAAACTATATTGCTTCTCAGGTTTTGCCATTTGTGTCTGTATATTATAAGCTGCCTACACTCTTTTTAAAATAAATTAGAAAAAAACACTCAAACAGATATTATATCTTATAACGGTGTTTATTTTGGTAATGATAAGAAGGATTGCCAGTCGGAATTTTTAAGATGATTAGTTTGCTGTTGAAATTTTTAACATGAATGTCAATTTTGGAGATTCTATCTTTACACAGACTGCTGGTATGCCAATGGGTACCAATTGTACACCTTCTCTGGCCAATTAATGTTTTTTTTCTTTCTTTTTGCTACAATGTATATTTTGTAAAGCTCCCAAAAGAAATGATAATTCTGTTACGTTCATATTGAGGCATTTAGATATATTGATGGCCTATTCAGCATAAATACTAAGCACTTTCTAGAATATATTTTACAAATATACCATGATGATTTTGAATTTAACGACACAGTAGAAATTAACATGGAATGTTCATTTCTACGTAATGACACATAATGGTAAAAAGGAATCGAAGTTAAAGTTGTATGAAAAAAGTGATGTTATGAAATATACCTTACCAAAATGCCCTCGCATGCCTAGTAACAGTCCATTCGTGCAAGCGTATGGCCTATGTCCAATTGAATCGCCTTTGCTAGAGTATGCACTTGCTTTGCCAACCTTGTTTCATATCATTTACTGCCACTTAACAATCTTGCAAAATATGGATATCAAAAAGCCGAAATTAAAACGATTTTTTTTTTTTTTTTTTTTTTTTTTGGTTGATAAAATTGAATTTCATGATACAGATACCTAGTGAATTTGAGATGTTATATAAATGTTTTAGTAAATATGTAAATCTAGCAATTTTAACTGACATTTGATACAATACTTGCAAGCGGTAAGATATTTCTTAATGTTGACAGTTGCTAATATCAAATGAATGAAATCTTACTTCCGTTGGTACCTGTCTCAAGAGACATGTTTTTCTTCATATGTTACGATGCCCACCTTTTTATTATTATTAGAACTCAACAAAGAATGACAACAATGATATAACTTTAACAATAACAATATATTAACAATCAAAATCTGTCCAAAGTAGTCACACTTATCTTCACTGGTATTTCAACAGTTAAACAGTCTTATGTAAATCCTAATCCCTGGTGAAATTATCCACTGGTACTGTCCCACAGTTCCAAGTCACATGACAGGTGCCAAATGGTGTGGTACAATTCCACAGAAATATGGTTTGGGTCCAATGTGTTACTGAAAGATGTGGTGCTGATCCAATCCCACAGAGGTACGGCTTGGTTCCAATGTGGTACAATTTAACAGTCCACTGAAGGTGTAGATGGGTAGCACCAAATATACAAGTCCACTCAAGACACTGTCCACACTACCACAGGTACAATTTAAACAATGGCTCACAGTCCCAATAGCTTGGTGACAACACACAGCTTCTGTCAGATTCTTAAGTAGTCTCTCTTCTTCTCTGCTCTCTCCTTTTCTCCTCTGCTGTTCTCCTGTGTCAGTTAGGAGATATCTGGTTTATATGGACACAGAGATATATCACCACTGTTCCAGTGTTTCCCAATTAGTCACACATCACAGTGCAATCTGAGATTTTTCTGGGTCAGCTCACAAGAATGTAGGTCAGCATTCTAGCCAATTCCATCTGTTCACAAATAACATGTGAGTCACCCACAAACCGGTCAACTCAGTGACCCGGCACACACTAATTGAATACACTGACCTGTCCAAATGAAAACAAACAGCCACAATTTTCATACCATCATTCTGCATTTCATATTTGTTGAATGATATTAAAAAATATCATAAAGTCGTTGCCCTATGTACCTTGAACGTTTGGATTTTGAACTGGCTTGTTTGATGGCCAAATGCTCTTGATCAGGCATAGTTGGTGTTTACTCGGCTTTTCGGTGACGTGTCTCTATCATTGTTGAAAATTGTTGTCCACTTCTATTTTTATGACAGTCATTATCTGTACGTTGTCAGTATGATATTTTATTCTCTTTTGATGTTCCCTAAATAATGTATTGGTTTATGGGTATTCAAGACTTGCTGCTGTATCTGGTGATGTTCATGTTGATGGGTTTCTCAAGCTCTGGATGATTTTGGACTTGGACTGATTTTGGAGTATGTTATCGATATGTAATGCTCTCACCAATATTATGTCTAAAATGTTTCGTATTTTGTCTGGCCTGTATGGGTTTGTGTCAAGTAATGGTATTATCAAGATGGTGTGTGGTCTCATTCAATGTTCTCATCATGTGAGCCCCATGCAAACTCTGTATACTCCTGTTTTCGCGTCTCTGTTGAAAAAGAACACAACAGGCCTGCACGGTAGTCTCTTTAAGGTTGGTTCTCATCCTTGAAAGCATCAATCCAGGTTTCTATCCACATACATATTGTTTGGTTAATGCACTAAAGGCACTTTTAAAACAGAGATATTTCCTTCTGATATTTACCTGCCGGTGTTATTCTGAATGAGGTGAACAAGCACAGTTACAGATACTGCTCCTCCCATGAGAATGGAGTTGTATTCTCGCTTCGCAACTTTCTGTGCCATGATAATTTTACCTACCCTGGTCAAGCGAGCACTTGCTGACAGGGCTTCTGACATCAGGCATTTTTTTTAGAAAGTAGGCTATGCTTCTACCATGGTCTTTTTCGTCTTTACTTATGATTGTGGCAGTGCGAGCTTGCTCACCAACAGCGTCTCTCATCTGTGGCACCATATTATTATTATTATTATTATTATTATTATTATTATTATTATTATTATTATTATTATTATTATTATTATTATTATTATTATCATCATCATCATTATTATTACTATCATCATCATCATCATCATCATCATCATCATCATCATCATCATTATTATTATCATTATTATAAGGTTAATCCATTATTTATAATTGGGTGCCTTTTAAACGTTTGTTTTACTGTGTTGAATATTATTTGTTTAGATGCACTTTGCAGCAATATATTTCACGTAATACGATTTTGATGTATTTATGTTTGTGTTTTCCCCATTCGCAGTGGTCTTTTGATAAGGTATTATCATTTGGAGTTTGCAGTCTCCGTCTCATTAGGGGGGGGGGCGACTTGAGAACTTATGTTTCTGGGTCCTGTGTTGATCCTGGCCGCCAGGGGAGGGGGACCCTTAGCATTCTTAGTACCTAAAATGGGATGGCTGGCACATTCCAGTCACTCAGACTCAAGTATGCTCATTGGAGTGTATCTGTATGTCTCTCACCCGAGGTTGAACACTGAAAGAAAACAATAATGGTCAAGGTGGCTAGTAACTCAAATGTAGTTAAACTTGTAGATGACTCACATTATCTAGTGATTTGCAATGACCAGAAACTGATATATCACACACCACCTCATGATAATATCAAAACACCTAAAGCAGATGTTTAGGGTATGTAAAATTTTGCATTGTATGCATTTTCTCTTCTTTCCTAGGTTTCCAAATCAAGTTTCCTCACGTGGTATAAATGTTAAAATTATATAGACTTGCAATGCATTGTGAACATTTAAATATTAGATACAATGTACCTCATGTTGTAAAACACCGTTACTCAAATATTTGAGTCCGACTAGAAGTCATTTTCACTTCATAAGACTAAGACTATGCTTGTTGAGACATGTGTATGAATATTGGGTATGGTGAACATGATTCTGTTGCTCGGGACCGAAGTGCTGGTTGATGATGATGATGATGATGATGATGATGACGACGACGACGACGACGATGATGATGATGATGATGATGATGATCATCATCATCATCATCATCATCATCATCATCATCATCATTCAAAAAAGAGAGGTTAGCGTATTTCATTCTGTCCTCACACTGTTTTTCTTCTGAAACAAATAAAATCATATGGATGTGCCAGGTGACACATCGTAAAGATGTCTGCAGCAGATATCTACGTCTTCACAGACACGGATGATATCATGTGACCATAATGTATTGTCATATTCAGGTGTACTCAGCCGGTTCTGGGAAGGTATGTAACAGTGGAAAACAATGCCCATATCAAATATGATTTCGATGGACGCCTGCTTGCCAGATGGACGGACTGCTTTCTCTTCTGTGAGAATAAGGTTTATGTCAAACGTATGTACGCAAGTGTCTTGAGCTTGTTGTGTAAGACACTGATTGTTATTTTGTAGAAAATGAGATTAACGATCTATAAATCTGGGTGATTAATGAATGGGAGCCAATTTTTTCCAGAATGGCTTTGGTAAAACACTGCCATGTGTACATATTAAAGCTGCATATGACCTTGTTTATGATAATTGTTACCGCCATATCCTATAAATCTATGATTTTACTGCAATACATTAGGGCCAACAATGGCCAGTCAACTGAGTGCTTAATTTGTTTCAAGTTACCTTTTACTGTCCAGGACTTGCATGTGGACAAAAGTTACAACTGGAATCTGCGTCAATCACCACATCCAGTGGAGGCGATGAAATACCCGGCAGAAAATTTGGTTTGCACGGCGATCAATCATGGTGCGCAAAACTTACAGATAAACGTCCATTTATTCAAGTGAGTATTGGCTCATGGACGTATCAATTGTAATTTCGTAGCAAGATTGTCTTTAAAATTTCAATTTTCTGTCACGGATCCAATACATGACTATAGACAAATATGTGTTAAAAGCGGTTTGACTTTGACAAATCAATTGTCGATTTTTGACAATGGTTAAGCAAAATCAAATTAAATATACGCTGTTCTAACAGAGGATAAGTCGTATCTTGGGCATGGAAGTATAAAAAAATAAATTTTCCGAAATAATTTTATGTGTTCATATTGATAATAAGACATGGAGAAAGGCATACATATTTGTGTTTTATAGTTTACCCTTAATGATGTGAGATTACAAAGAGGAAGATATATATTATATTCTTAACTATTATAAGGTATTGACGAAGCTGTGTTTATATTGATGGACACATGTGGATATAAAGTAGCATTATTATATGGGCAGTACAGCAGGTCATGTTCAATTGGCTCGTTATATAGGCAAATATATGACTGAAAGAATCGAGACACCAAGCACTTCAAATTTATTTGAAATGACTAAAGAGTATTAGATGGACATTATTGCTGCATGACATGTGTGTCGTAGCATGCTTGATTCCAAAACGGTTCTCATGTTTTTAATGTTTCTGTAGGTGCGTTTTACGAGAGAATACAGACTGAATGGTCTTTCAACGCAGGGAGATATGAATGACCCAGCTAAAATAGTGCATTCTTTCAGATTGTCGTACGGCTTTGTGGAGGAATATTTAATGGATTATGGAGATGTACCCAATCAAGTGAAAGTAAATTTTCGTTATTCAAGTCTCTTATTTGTGGAAGATAAAACGTGTTTCCTTCATAGATAGTGCAAAACACACGAAATGCTAGAAGATAAACTCGTGGAAATGCATAGAAATTTAAAATATGTAAAATAAAGTGTTCAAAAATTAATAATTGCATGAGCAACAGCATTAGTTTTAGACATTCATGTCTATTCATTTAATCATTTAACGCCAAATATATACATGTGTGTGTGTGTGTGTATGTGTGTGTGTTGGTGTGTGTTTATAAGAAAATGCGTACCCAATGAAATCTCTCATGTTTTTATTTTTGTTTGTTTAATCTAATGACCAGCTTACCGTTGAATTTTATGTTGAAAAAACCTGTTCAAAATGCGAGCAAGACTATAACTTGAATTTCAATATCACAATATCAGACTTGCAACTTCCAAGGTGAAGAGGTGATCAGTTGAGCTTCCAGCAATAATGGCACGATACACTGTCCAAAGCAATGACAACGCCTACGAATCTCTACGAAAGCATAAACATGTATATGTATGTATGTATACATACATATATAAATATATATATATATATATATATATATATATATATATATATATATATATATATATATATATATATTGTATAAGGCAAAAATGTGAAGTTTAGCAATAATAGAGAACTTGAAGTGCATATCAGAGTTTTGTTGATGTGTGTACAAAATATGTTGCCGCAGATATATTTGAGAGACAATGGAACGGTCTCTTTGCAACCACTAGATGTACACTGGTGTACTTGTTTATATACCGTACCGTTTTAGGTGTTCACAAAAATGAAAGATGGCAATACACCAGAGCTGCACTGGTTCATCCACGACATCATCGCCCGTGTCATCCGTATCCATATTCTCAGTTTTGTGGAGTCACCGTGTTTGCGCTTCCAAATACTTCATTGCCGTCCTAAATTGCGTGTTCATGGTAATTTTTGTAATTATTTATGTCTCTTTTGTCTGTGGTTTTAAGATTGATATGATTGTATGCAAAAGATTAAGCACTATGCATGCATGGATGCATGCAGACATAAATACACACTAACATACATACATACATACATACATACATACATACATACATACATACATACATACACACATACACACATACATACATACATACATACATACCATGTGCTATGTACTTCACAAACACTATTCTGACGTCTTTAAATGGTGCTGTTTAGAACCTGTGGTTTTCCACAGGTTTTTACATTAAACCTGATCATATAAACAATGTCCGTTGATGATTTAGTAAGTCAAGAAAATATTGCACATTTACCTATGATATTACCCTCTTTATCGTCTCTCACATAAGGTTCCCGAGTCAAGGCCCCTTACTGGCATATGTAAACAACATCATCAATCATGGCTAAAAACGGTTTCTCAGTTCAACAGACAAAAAGAAAACAGGATTATGCAATACACACAATAAATAAACACTTTAATGATTTCTATATTGGAAGGAACATGGACGCTTTATTCCAATAATGGTCATCTAAGCAATTCTCTATAGCTTAACTTCACTTGAGCGGCTTCTGAGCTCCGATTGAATGTGTACTGGTGGTGCAACAGGATATATATATATATATACATATATATATATGTATATCTATATATATATTTATATATATATATATATATATATATATACATATATATATATATATATATATATATATATATATATATATATATATATATATATATATATATATATATATAAGACAAGCGTTATACAATATTACTTGCCGCCTTATAATGTAGTGAAACGGTCTGCGTCTGTGTCACATCACTTGGAGCCACGTCCAATGGTCAGAACTAGCTTAATCCAAGAAACAATAGCAAATAGACAAATCCGAGATATGCTTGGAAAAAATGATCAATGTAATTGGTACAGAAAAACATGATCCATATTCACCAATTCAACATTTCTCTTCCGATACCAATGTGAAGAAACAAATTTCACTCCTGACTTGAGACAGGCAGTCACCAGTAAAAGGCAACTGGTGGTTTTAAACCAGTCCTGTCAACCTTAGAAATATTCATCATTAACTGCAGACACTAGCTCTTTTCCAAAATGCATAGGCCTAACCACCCAAAACAAATTTCATTACCTCTGCTAAAAATACAAAGAGACCTGTTAGGCCTATCACCTTTTAGTTCGCTCGACTTGTGAGTCAGCTAAGTTTACAGCAAAAGAGTAAAGTAGGCCTACATCGTTTTTGTGATATTTGTGAATCTGGAACATTATAAACACACTCTACCTCCACTATAACTATGAGTCGGAGTACAACTTTATGTTCTTTGCAGGAAAATTGCAGAAAATATCTCTGTCGAATGTTTTCATGCACCTTAACGAAAATATCGTCATTTAGAAATAAAACGTAATTCCACACATAATAAAAAACAGACATAGCAATATTGCTGTTGTCTTCACTCAGAACTAAGAAATCTGAACTCAGAACTCATTTTATTTGACATAAATAGCATGTAAGTACAACAGACAAGAACATAAACAATATGTCTGTGACGAAAGCACAAGGCAATCCTGCAATATGGAAGGATTATTCAGGATAACCACGGTTAAAGCCATAAAGCGTATGCTATCACTGGGGCTACTCAGATAATGATGTTTCACTGGAAAAAGACACGAAGAGGTGGAGTGGAAAGATACGTTTCGAGGAAGTTATGATGCTATAACAATATTTTTTATTATTAGTGATTAATTGCCGCTTACATGAAAAATATGCAATGCTGCTTATTTTTAGTATTGCCCGATCCACTGTAGCTTTGCACACTTTGAAAACTCGGATAATGAGTGGATGTTAAAACGCAGGTCTCTGAAAGTATAAACATGCTGCAAACAACGTTTTTGTTGTCCCAGACGTATTATCATAAATAAAAATAACAATAATGAGGTACTTTTTTTTTTTTTTTTTTTTTTTTATGTGCTTTTAAATATAACGCCGTCAATGAAGTTCGAGAAAATTTCAATCTGGAAGATTCACTTTGATGACCTCACTGCTTTAATACGTTTGTGAATCTGGCATTCAACCTGGGCAGTCACGGCAATTTTGTGATAGGACACACAATTTTTTCTTGACTCAAAATATTTGGGTATCTGTAATTTTCATGCACGGAATATCGTATTTGGCACCAATTTAATTTTTACACATAGCTTATCATTTTTGTCACGGCCATGCTCCGTCACTCTGTAATAATCTGGTGTGGCAACATCAACAAGATGGGCCAAAGGCATACCCTCCGAGTGTCATGGAGCACGTTGCGGTTACTGGAAAGATGCCTCCGATTACATCTTACAACGTGCTATACACTATACATATTAAACATTCTATGTCTGTCGGTGGTATGATGAAGAATGCTGGGTTTCGACACCACATTGATATTATTCCTGGTAGGCACAGCCAACCCCTGTGCAGTTTGCCAGTGTCCGAGGACCAAAGAGAGGTTACGGATTCTGCCACAACGTTAACTCCAAAATCCAGACGTCTACGCGTGAGCACGTGAGTGGAGAAACTTGGAAGACAAGAAGCCGTGTACGTTTTGCAAGTCATATTAAAATAGCAAGACAAGCAATATTTTGTTTGCAAAACGTTTAGACGTGTTATACCTGCTAGCTCTTTTTCAACATAAGATAATCGTTTGTGGACATGATCTGTATGCACTTCCCACACGACTATGGCGTGTCCTTCCAAATGCGGCAGTTAATGCTCCCTGAGTTCTGACCTTTCGCAGGGCGGCACCCCGAGTCATTCGTGAACTGGCGTCCCCTCCTTGATTAAATGTTACAAAGAGAAAGTTGTTTTTAGTCTGCACTCAGCACATTATTTTTCCCTTTTGTCGTCGTTCTTGGCATTGGTGGTAAGGATTATTTGTGATGATTGCTCCACTAACTTTTCCATTTTTGTCTGTACCAAATACCTGCACTACCCGCCTTTCCTGGACAGCAGAACTGCTTACAAGCAGAGTATTCGAATCAAGAATCAAGAATTCCTTGATTGCTTTATTGACTAGCCGTATATTAGGCCGAAACTTCAGTGCACTTTCTTATAATTTTGCAGTGAAAACGGCAGGAGTTCCTTAAAAATAAATCCATAGATTAAAGGGGATTTTGGAAGTGTTAAATTAACATTTTTTTACATTTTTAAACGTAATACCGCTATGCACGGAGAAATTTTACACTCTCTCAATAAGAGGACAAATACCTCTCCAGCGTGCTAAAAAGTATTTTAATATTATTGTTAGGACTGGCTGGTTGAAATGCTTTTTCATAAAATGGATCTAAGGAATTTTATTCCAGAACTATATGTTGTGTCTGCCACCTCTCTGTCATCTTTCAAGAAGAAACTGAGGTCCCTGCCAAGAAGAAAAGCCCAAGGGGGATATATTTACTGTAGTCTTTCTGAGCACACCTCGCTCCATATGAGATAGTAGAAGAACGTTTTTTTTTTCAGATAAATTTGAAGCACTGAATAAGTATGTTGCTTGTTTGGCTCTCTTACTAATCTGATAATGTCAAATGCATGTACAGTATTACACTAATGCATCTTGTACGTTTCGTCATTTATTTTCTGATACCTATTTTGCAGGTTTTAGTTGCTCTTTCCAGGGATTTTGACCATATTCTTGCATTTCCGAAAAAAAAAAAAAAAAAAAAAACACACAGACCAATATAATTATCAAGCTGCCATGGATAAATATATGTACTGGTCAGAAAAACAATGCACCACCATGATGATAAAAATATAGATTAACTTATGAGCAATTTTGTTACATGATTAAAAGCATACACATGCAGTGCACTCCTCCTGCTGGTGTACTGTGGTCCTTTCACTATGAAAATGATCCGGTGAAAATGCTGAATGTTCCCAAATTAATTGTTCAATTCTTTGTAGATTGTGTTAATAACATTTGTGAGTGGATGTTTGTAAAGAGCCATCTCACTCCTATTTTCACGCCTTTGCTTGGTATTTGAGCACATAATAGTCATGACCATGCAATAGTCTGTAAATGAACATTATGTGTAAAAACGAAAAGAGCGGAAACTATTGCCATGTCTTTCCTTGAATCAGAACTCAAGACGAATGTTATAGGGCCTACCTACTTGCCCACAGACGAGACATATTTTCAAGCTTTTCTCACATGCACTAGTTATCAGACTTAAAAACACAGGGATTGTTACTACCTGGTTGTGAAGACAACAATGTTAATTTTGAGCGATTAATGCACTCACACTCTTTTATCCACAAACAAAATTGTATGCACTCAGGATGGGTAGAGAATATCACAGGCCCAGCACTTCTGAGAGGTTTCACTGTATGCAGTTAACTTCCTCCATCTGATGTAAGCAGGCTGGATTACATAATGCCCCATGGCAAGAGCAGGACTCAATCATGAAGATTCGCCTGATTCCAGTTTTAGTGCTGCATTAAAAAAAATCTGCCAACTATGGTTACCATGGTAGCAGACTGCAATACACTAAGATTGCAATGCTGCTACTGTTAAATGTGATTCCTGATTATTGTGTAACTTGTGAGTCAAGTCTGGTTAAAATTGAAAAATGAAACAACTGGAGCTCTCTCCATGTACATCTGAAATTGATGGTTTTATTATACTTCCATTATGCTAGATTCAGTTTGTGTATCAAGATCAAGCCCCATGCTGGTAAGTGATGTATGACTAGCCCCTGTTCAAACTGTAAGAAAGGACCAGTTACATGTCAAAATTCTGTATGCAGTGTGAATAAAATACTGTGTGCAGTGAGTCAGCAAATGTAATTGTTACCTTCAGTCAAAGCCAGCTAAATCAGTGGGATCAAGTAGAATATCAGACAAATTAGTGGAGTGTCACCATGTGAACACACTTGGTAGAGCTTCACCCAAGATACATAGCCACCCAGTTTGAAGTGAGTCTGGCTAATGGATTTTCAGAAGATATGGTAGATGGATGGATGATGGAAGGATGGAGGATGTACCATCCTAGGAGCTCAGCTGCCTAACAAGTTATCTGAACTCAAAATTTTACTTTTTTTAGCGATTCTATGCCCAAATAGTGGACCTGTGAAAAAATGGCTGAAGAAAGAGGCCTATAAAGTGGCACATACGCAGTGACAGTGTGGCATCGTCACCTCTGGTCTAGGTGATGGCACCCCTGGCCAAGGGGATAGTCAAACTGTCTATTGATAATAATGTATGTGCATTTGTGCATAAATCTTATTCTTAACAACCGAAGGCTCCAGAAAAGAATAACGTGGCATATAGTTTTAACTATATATAATTCATAATATAATTAGTGAATATTCAAACATAATTATAATATATTAAGCCTTTATTATCAGCTATGGCAGACTATGGCTGGGTATTGTCACTTGTGACGAAGGCGGGGAAGCTGTCTTCTGGCCGCAGCCGCTCATGATTTTGATAAATTGGTTAAAAGAGACAATGCTATATAATGCAACTGTTAACAGTGACATTTATCATCAAATGGGCAACCCTGCACTCTCCTCAGTCAGGGATTGAATTAGTATCAAAACTTACGCTTCAATAGTTATTCATTGCTTCACTGAACATAATAAAAGTTTCAAAATGAAAACGAATAACATTACCACGGAAGGTTATCCTCTTTGCCCTAAGATGAGGATCATTGGCTGGATAGGCCGCCCCTGTCAGCTGACCTTTTGCTAGGGCTTCGGAACAGTGTTCAGTTCGTTTTCTTCCTCTTCAACTTCTTCCACATAAAAAAAAAATCCTAGTGCACTATGACATAGACCATGCAGTTGTCTGTTATTTTTTTTTGCAAGAAAAACAAGTTCACCAAGCGACGTCATACTCCTCGCGGAACCCGATTCAGTGATTGTCATGAGAAATGGGCGAAAGTATACAGCAGCTGCTTTTTTGAGACCTGCCCATTAAGTTTCTCAGCAGTATATGTAGGTGTCTTTTTTAGGAGGGATGGAATGTAACCTCGGATACATTAAGGAGTCTTGTTTCTTTTTGGAGCAGGAAATGGTGGTTCATGTCTAAATCTGGCTTGGTAGAGCTAGTTAATTGGTGGAATTGAAAACATTTGTCTGTATTTTCAGTGCTGGTGATAATATTGGTTTGCTTGTCACATTACACAACAGGCACGGAAGTGTTAACCATATCACCCTTTGTAGTACACTGTCAGCTTAACAACTTTTTTTGTATGTGGTAAAACATGTTTTTGCCTTCCTAAAGATATCTGATCGGATTTCATTAACAATTTGGGGATATATCTTTTAGGTACCTGTACCAACTTGGTCCAAATGCTCACCCTCGAGTTGGTTTTGTTTTTGATTATTATTATTATTATCTTTTTCTCGGATTTCATTTTGTGGATCAAATTGTACTTCACCCAATCTGTCCAATCAACTTGTTTGCAATTCCACCGGAATACTTTTAACTGCCACCAAACCTACATTTGGTCACTAGATGGACTTGTGATTGTTTTAACTATTTTGTAATTAATCTCTGTGTTTTCTGTTTTCGACTTCTCAAAACCGATTCTAATATCATGCTGAACCTCAGTGGAGATGTACCGGGTGTAAAGGTCAAACAAGCTTGCTAATTGTTGTCTATGAGATACATTATCATCACTTATGAACAAGATTGTTAAAGCATTATTCAAGGGGTTTGTGTTTTTTGTATTGTTTTTAAATACTTAACTGGTGGGTTAATCATACATTCATATTTATTACTATGTCAACCAAAGACAACATCAAGGATAATTCATATCTTTTATTTCCCCTCTAATACCGTCAGCCAGATTCACTTTAAACTTATTCGGGTGTAATTTAGTTGCGTCCTTATAGATTTCCTTGACAGTCTTAGGCTCTAGCTGCTCTGGGTTATGTATCATTATTTGTTGTAGGAGGGGGTCAAAATATCTTTCTTCTAGAAAGCTGCTCGGCTAAATGCTTTGAAAATAGGAAAAAATACATTTGCAGATCTAGATACCTGACTGTGTTCAACAGTTGAGCTGGAAGTTTTATAAAAGGCTTTAGGTGCTTTGCATCGTGTCAACTTGTTACTTATAAGAATTGGATTACTACAAACTCCGTTGGAGTGCCCGGAGCTGTACCTGCAAAGTGGTTTTTACTTCATACTGATACTAGCATTTCCTTTTATTTTACCGATCCATGTACGCAATATCCATAAGGGAACATGCATCTGTTGGCGTTGCTAATGTAGGGTTTGTTTTTTTGTTTTTTGTTTTTTGTTTTTTTTTTACTTTTATTATTTACTTTTCTTGTGTGTGTGTGTGTGTGTGTGTGTGTGTGTGTGTGTGTGTGTGTGTGTGTGTGTGTGTGTTTTGTTTCTTGTTTTTTGTTTTTCGTTTGTTCTGTTTCGAGTAGTTTTTGTGTTTGTAGTTTCACTCTCTCTCTCTCTCTCTCTCTCTCTCTCTCTCTCTCTCTCTCTCTCTCTCTCTCTCTCTCTCTCTCTCTCTCTCTCTCTCTCTCTCTATATATATATATATATATATATATATATATATATATATATATATATATATATATATATATATATATATATATATACATATATATATATATTGGCTCTTTTTGGATGCAAATCTTAAAATCTTTTCCAAAACGGTTCATTCAACAGCTATGATATACCACAGGAATACTTCCAGGGTGTCGTACGTTTTAGTTTTTTTTTTCACCAACGGGTGCGATGTTTTCAATTTTTGTGATTCTTTGTGGCTTTTTGCTATTATTGGACTTTTTCTTTTGAATCGTCCCTAAGATTAAGCTCAAACTTGGTGATTATGTTGATTGTGGAACAGTAGGACATAGTTGTTCACTGTGTGGCACTAGTGTAAACTCCTGATTTTTAACGATTTTTGCAATTCCTCAATTATCGGTAAATGCACCTTTCCTATTGATCACCATATTAGTCAGTGGTCATTCTGATACTTTATATTTTCAATTCCTTCTCCAAAATTACTTCAAACTTGGTGACAATGTACTTGGTGTTTCTTGAAAACGTTTCCTTTAAAAGGTCACACTCCAGTGATTTTAAAATTTTTTCTCCCTTTTTCACACTTTTTTCTTTTTTTTTTTTTTTTTTTTATTATTTTGAAAAAAAACAAAATAAAACTTTTCTTCTAAACTGCTCATTCAACTGCCAATCATCTGATATCACACAGGAACACTCTCTGAGGCCTTTAGTTCTTGATTTGTTAACCAACTGGTGCTGCAGTTTTCCCATCTCTTGTGATTTTTTACTACTTTCGTTTCTGTTTGTGACATATTCTCTTGAACCGTTTCTCAGATTAAGCTGAAAGTTCGTGGATATTCTTCTTGCAAAGGGTCAAACAAAGGTGTTCATTAAATGGAACTTTAATGGATTCCTGATTTCTGGCGATTTTCCTTTTATTTTCAATTCAGCTGTGGGTCGCAAAATGAGCCTTTTCTATCGATTACTATGTAAGTCAAAGGGCAATCTAATGCGAATTTACATTTTGGACTTTTCTGTAGGAATTGTCATTTAGATTGACTTCAAACTTGGTGGCAATTGACCTTTGGTGGGCCCCTTAAGGTTTGTACGAAATATAACGCTCCAGTGATTTTTATATTTGTAAGGTTTGCCCCATGGGGGACCCTTTATGTTTTCAGGTTGTCCATCCGTCTGCATATCCATCCCGATATTACTCCGGATGCAGACATTCTGGTTATCGTGATATGTACAGAATGTTTGCATACATTTTGTTAACATTTTACATTAAAATTATCGTACATGACATACTTTCTAGCAAGTTGTCAAGCTGCGGTGATTTTTAGACCCTGACCTCATTCCCAAGGTCAAAAGACAACTGACATGAAATGTACTGTTCACTTGATAACTTAAGATCTGTATGAAGGATATGCTTCTTAGACAGTATGCGAGTGACCTTGACCTCATTTCTGGGATTACAGTGTAGCATACAAACAATGTACACATCACTATTAATTAGGAACTACTTCAACTGGGACCTTGATGTTCTACATGTTACTGTTCTTCCATACAAGTCAGTATTACTCAGGACATGGGTGACCTTGATCCCATAACAAGTTCACAAAGCCACAAGTGTGATGGATAACTTGGTCAGCTGAGCACTGGCTGTTCACACAGCCCTCTTGTTAGGAGATCTATCCATTGGATAGGTGTACTTGGTATACTGTGTTTCGTCCCACGGCACCTTTAGCAAGATCTCCATACATTTAGTCCCTGATTTCAATGAACTCTGATAACTCCCTTAAATACCAGGTTTGTGATCTGTGTGTCTAAAAATATATGTATACATATATTTGAAGAGATCTAATACTATATCTTTCAATGCTGCGTTAGATACCTATTCAACATGTACGGGGTGATGTTGGAGTACATCTAATGAACTACGGGAATGTTGGTTCTTGAAAATAGGGGCATTCTTTCAGGAATCTTAATCTGAACTCTTATACTCCTGCCAAGAAGGCACCGCTATTTTCAGCTTAGCACTTCGATATAATGTAGAAAGTATAATGCATATGTAACAATGAATATTTCTATTTAATGTGAAAGAACAGCATCAACATGCAGCCAGTTAGCTTATCAAAAGACCTTTGAAAACCTTAATGCAAGACACAATGATCACTGAATCCAGAAATAAATACTACTTCCAGCGCAATATTTCACAAATGACTCAATCAAGCACAAAATAGGGTTCTTGGACCAAAGCTTGCAAAATTACAGAGGTACATCTAACCCGAAGTTAAAAATCGTATTTATCATAATCCATGTAAAACCAATGGCTGCGCTCTCATTTTAATTTTTACATAGGACCATATAAAAGTTCAGTAAAATGGATATTTGCTTTAAGTCAAATAATTTCGGCACTGTTGCTCCTTAAAATCAGTTGCCACATACATGTACGCAATCTTATAAAGTAGCTTAATTGTCATCTTTAAAAAAAAGAGAAAACAGAAAATGGGGTACCCCAAACAACTGTTGTTCATTTGTAGGCGGCTGTTGAACTGGAGCTTGACACAACGGTACCGAACCGTCATGTATCGATATAGAAGGTTTTATTGAAATAAACCAGATTTCATGAGGCATGCATTTTGCTGTCAAGAATGATATTGTGGGCCAGAACTATACGCGGAAGGGAACGACATTTCTTGGCCAAACATACATAAGCGTATCAATGTGTAAAACAAACCACTATAAGGCTACCTCAACAAAATTGGGCATCGACCTTTTCAAGAACCCCTCAAAAGGCTACATTGTCGTACACGGTGCATAATTTTCAGAATTTTCCTTACTCTCCAACACAGATGAATTTTAATATGGGAGATAGGCAGCGGGTCGGGGGGGGGGGGGGGGTGTGATGGTGGCTTAACGTGTCTTAAAAATACCTAAATTCAGTAAGGTTTAATATATCTATCAAATTTGGGATACAAATAAAAAAGTATTACATGGCACTGATACAAGGCTGAGATTTTTCATTCAGATTCCAAAGTTAAATCTACAAACACGCATGTTGTATTTGATAATTTATTCATTCAACATTTTCTTGTTTTCTTCATTTCTCCGACTGTCATGAAAAAACAGGCATAAGTGGCGACGGCTGTAAACGGTTATGGCTTAAGGTTTATATTTTAATTCCTTTGAAGACATAGAAAATGCAGTGCTTCTAAAATGCTATGAGATATTTTCAATCTCGCAAAATTTACACAAGAGTAAAGCTTCCAAAAAAAAGGACACGAAGGTCTAATATATTTTATTAGACTTGCATGTAGAAATACGTAACTATTTCATTTGTTTTTCCATGTAAGACTATCAAAAGCACCTATTTTCTGCAAGAAAAGATTTGAACATCTAAATTTACTGTTGAATTTCGCATTTAGTCATTTCAATTATTTCAATCTAATATCAATTAAAATTGGCCAAATTTACCCAAAATAGAAAGAAAAAACATGTTAAAATTTAAAATAGCTTGTAGTATCAAATTATAGCTAGCACCTGTGTCTAAATTACTGCATCTACGATTTTTGTTAGGGGCTTAGGTAATTATTTTTAACAGATGATTGAAATGTTATAGGAATGTTTAAAAATCTAAATTAAAATTTAATAAGCTTTAAAATTTGAACTAAGCCCTTTAGGAAAAAAAGTTAGATCCGATTTTGAATCCAATAATATGATATGCCTATTTTGATCAAGACCAAATGTTTACCCGGAGATGTGTTTGAGCTATTTTCTGTTTATACTTAAAATATGAAATCTTTAATTGTAATTTAAAAACTAATTAAAATTTAATGACTAAAAAGTCACAAAGGAACTGTTGTTGGCTTGACATTAATCAAGATGTTTTCTTTCTTTCATTTAATAATTTTAATGGGTTCAAACGAATATTATAGAATATGCAGTATAATATTGAACAGAAGACTACCACTTTCAAAATTTATGGTTGTAAAGTGCCATGGCCCCTAAATGTAAATGTAATTCAGATTCTTAGCATTTATCTACATGTGGCAAGTTGGACAGCATTTTGCAAATTTTGCAATGAATCAACATATTTCCTTTTCACCTTATTTCCTGCAGTGCTTGCAGAGCACCCAGGGAAGCTGGTAATCTAGATATGTATTCTATGGAAACTTCGAGAAGGGTATAATGGCCATTGTATATTACACATTCAGTCACCATCAGCCGATGTACGGACATGGAAGTGCATTAAGTGAGATCTATTAATGTAACCACTCAAGGCAAGGCATGTCCTACTTGGACTATCAAACGCCAGACATTGCCAAACCCCGTAGAAACCATCATTTTAGCTAGAAATTATTGTCGGTTGAATAGAAGTAGACCTCATTGTAATGCAACGGAGCAAGATGGAATTTTGAAACCCTGCAGTGTGTCTGAGAAGGGTTAAGGGTTACCGGATTGATTGTAACATACAGCTGCTTCAGTATTTTGGGGATCCATCAGTGCTAGTGTTTATTTGAATCGACGCATGTCCTCGGAGGTAATTTTGGCAAATTGCACACAGAGCTTTTTTTTGACACATTGTGGCCAAATCACGCTGAGGAAAGCTGTTGACCTTGGACCTCATTAGGGTCTCTGCAATTGTGGCCAGTGTCTATTAAGTTCATTTAACATGCCAGAGTCCGTAATTTTCTAACAATTTTGTTTACGTTTTTGTTTTGAAAGTTTCATCCATACCTCGCCTTGATCACCTAAGCCTGCTAAGTTCTGCCTTCTATTTAAAGAGTCAAACTTATTTTCCAAACTACATAAATAACTCTACTCAACTCAGGTCGGGACTTTTTGTGGCTTAACTATTAAGGTGAGGTAGATATGCAATGTTCCAAATTACCTTTCTTTATGTAACTGTAAATAAATAATGTCTCTGATTCAAATCATGTTTTCATAGACACATACAAAAGCACTGTAAAAGTGTATGAGGATAAAACTAGATGCAGTTTAAACTTAAGTTGGCTTCGCACTCTTTCGTTTTGTGGCAAACTGATCATACTGTAGCCTTTTTTCCATATTAAGGAAGTTCTCCAAACAACCAATGTCCATACTTCATTTAGTGTGGTCCAGTCGAGTATTTTTTTTTCCTATTTTTCGTACATGTCTTTTCTGCTGATACTTAGCATACACGGTAACATAAATTTCTCATAACCTTACAAATATACATGTATGCAGTCAGATTTTGCAGCAGTGCTTGATAGTCAGTAAATACAGTGTCCTGGCGTCTATGCGTGGCAAAGGGTTCCTCCCAAAGATTGCAATACTTGCCACCATACATGTGTAGCTGTGGTCATCACTTTTGAAACACACACACACACACACACACACACACACACACACACACATATATATATGTATATATATGTATGTATATATATATATATATATATATATATATATATATATATATATATATATATATATATATATATATATATATATATATATACTATTTTATAATTTCAGCTGGCGTATCAACTGTAAAAAAGAAAGCTAAAGACTTCATACACCTGAAATGTTCTAAAGGGCGACTTGCTTTTAAGTCGGTGCCTCGAGATATCAACAAGCATACAAGTGACTTTTTGATCCCAGTCAAAGACAAAGATTTGCCAATGTTAATGAACCATTGCATGTCGAAGCAGCAATGTTATATCCCAGCAGAAAAAACTGGCGGCCCTGATGTTGACAATTGGACTATCACAACTCAATGTGAAACCGAGCAGGATCTCATACGTAAGAAAATATGTAATGCCACGATAATATTTTGCACAATAACAAATGATACCTGCCACAAACGTCTTGCGCAGAACATAAAAAATGTAAAGTTGGTACCGTAAAACTGTCTTCAAGGTATTTTGTGCAAACATGTTAAAGTATGTTAAAGGTGTATCTTAGCCAACAAAAGCGTCTTGATAAAATCGAATATGACGTGATTGAATACTTATCTGCACCAAGGGACAAAATTTTACACAGTCTGTGTGCATCGGTGATAGAGAGTATCCCTCGTATTTAGTTTTCTAATGACATGTATAAACATACATGAATATGGATACATCGAATGTTATGAACAAAAATTTCTTACTGTTTCAAAATGCTTCAATAATAATGCCCTTCAGAATATTACATACAAAGCCATATTTCCCTTAAAAAGCATGTGTCGTATTTCGGTGACACTTTTCTTTATTTTTTTATTGCACAGCATGCGGTAACACTATCAGGCAGGCAGGTGTGCTACTTAGGTCTAAGGATTATCTGACAAATCTCTATGTTTCGCGCACATGTGTATGGAGGGTCCTGGCAACAGCACATAAATACATATTGTTAAACTTCACGCATGTCAATCTTCTCCCAAGAGAGTCGAGTTGGTTGGTAAGTTTTGCAGAGTAGTTTTAATTTTTGAAACTTTGAAAAGCAACACGTCTCGATCACCAACATTTTAAACAGGTTGGTCTATATATCGTTAGCTTGATATTTTTTCCTTCCAGCAGTAGCGTGTCCTTGTGTAACCTAGATAAGCAAATGCAGATAACAAACTGTTTCTGGCAAGCAGTCACAATTAATGTTAGCCTTATCATGACTAGATGTTCACCTTGTTTTCATTGTACAGGGAGTTGCTATCTAGGTATTTTTTTTCTCATTGGATATAAATTGGTGAAGCACATGTACAAAAAAAGGATTAAAAATAATCCTGTATTCTTTAATTTTTTTTCTCTGTGTACATGTTTTTTTATGCACAGGAAGGAAATTATTACGTTGACGCAGGAAACTGTGAAGATCAGGTCAGACTTTCCTATACTATCGACCAAGACACAAATAATGCTGTACGCGTCACACAGACCCAGCAGTTTATTTCTCCACAGAATGTTCTGATGGTCACTTTGCTGACATGTTATAAATATAACCCGAACATTGACAAAACTAAACTTGGTTTGGAAGCCAATGTGAACTTCTTAGGTAAGTATATATGTCAATGCTTACAGTGACTACATGAAGATATGTTAAAAGATACTTTCAACCAATTCTACCAATCAACACCGCTGGATAGATATAATGATTTGAGTTATAATATGGCATAGTAAAATTTGTTTGTTCAAGTTCGTATTCAGCGCTAAAAGCTCATGTGGTAATTCTCGAATCTTTGCCTTTTGCTGTATTTAGATATGCTGTCATTTTGTGGTTGGAAAGTATGAATGTGGGTAAGGTTTTTTTTTCTGGACTACTTTGTATTACCTTCACCTAGAAAGTGCTGACCCGTGGGTATTCATATTTGCCTGCTGTCCCGTGTCTTGCAGACTGTGGTGGTTGCAATGTCCAGGGTCAATGTGAGGGCATCAGTAAGTGTGTGGAACAATGTGGTTACATTGTCTCTCCTGGATTTCCTATGTCTTACTTTCCAAATCAGCGGTGTGTCTGGGTCATAAAGGTAGAGGCGACAAAGTATATTCAATTAACATTTGCCACTTTTGATATTTTCGAAGAAGAAGAACTAACTTGCAACAGAGATTACATCCAAATCACTGACTACAGCCAAAGTGGAACTGCTACAAGCATGGAGAGATACTGTAATATGAATAAACCTGCAAACCAGGTGTTCTCCAGTTGGAATCAAATGGAAGTTGCGTTTCTATCTGATTTCCAAGATAGTCGTGTTGGATTTCAGGCCTTGTATGAATCCAAAGTGTATTCCCTCCCAGCTAAATTTGTGCATTATGGTACTGATGCAGGTAAAACGACAAATATTTGTGTATTTTGCCTGTTACATGGCTGAACTTTCTTATATAAAGAACGGAAATTCATTATACTGTGCATGCACCTCGTAAGCACAATTACATAGAAAATGTGTGCGTTCACCTAATGCCTGTCTTACTCTGTAAACTTAAACTGTAGACACCGTTGCTCATTTGTTTGAGAATATTGCAGATTTGTTTGGTTAGAAGTGCTTTTTTGAGAGTATTTCAGCATAAAAAAAAAGCAGACAATAAAAATGAAAAATCACATGACCAGCGTTATCGCCATTGTGAACGATGATATGCACGAAGAATAAATGCTTGCTTTACAGAGAAATGCCCGAAAGAGTGGGTTTATTTCCAAAACAATTGCTACCAGTCCTTTCGAAACAACATGACGATAATGTGGTCAGCTGCAGAAGATATGTGCAAATCACAGGATGCTCATCTCCTGAATATTCATTCGGAATATGAAAGCAAACTGGTGCACCATTTGCTTACCACAATATGGCTTCCACAGGATGGAATGGTATTTTTAGGTGCGTCATTTGCAGAGGAACCCCATTTCATACAGAAGTATATATTCATTTGTTGCATTTTAATTCAAAGCTACCTTTCATCCGGCGTTGGCATCAGCAATGGCAATTTGGATGCATAAAGCCAATTCAATAGTAGACATGACAAACATTAGGAAGGAAATAAGTAATACTTTTTTGCATAATATTGCAGGCTATTGTGTCTCCATTGCGTGTCATTCTTCTGTCACAATATACATCATAGTCAATAGTCCAGTTGAACACTGGGCAAAATGGTTAACCCTGAGGAACAAAATGATAGTCACTCTCTCTATATATTATATTTTGTTCTTCTTATGGAAATAATAAGTTTGTTTTCTTAACATTTCTATATGCCTTTCTATCTATCTATCTATCTATCTATCTATCTATCTATCTATCTATCTATCTATCTATCTATCTATCTAACTACGAAACACCATTAATTGGGTCAACAGTGGCCGTACAATGGACATTTTCTCTCAAATCGTGTCCAGAAAAGCTCAGATTCCTTTCCACCAGACAATAGTTTTGATCAAATCAACATTTATTGCGCTTTTACCGCATTCCTTTCTAGGACTTAATGATCGCCAAAAAGAGGGGGACTGGGTCTGGACAGATGGAACCCCACTTACATACAGCAACTGGTAGCGTATACATTATGTCATGTTTTGTGGTAAAACAATGGTTAATAGTTTACATATGTACAGAGACGTACCCTGTGGTCATTTGACATGTGCATCCCTAAATAACACAGTTGTTAATGCTTGCTTGAGTGCGTACGTACAATATATTGGGCCATGTGTCATACTTTTGACGATGACATACGTCTACTCTGTGTGCACGGATTCATTTTTATACATTAAAAAATAAATCCAGGAATTGTCAAAAAACCCAACAAAAAAAAAAAACCCAAAACCAAAACAAAAAAAAACAAAAAAACAAAAAAAAAAAAACAGAAACAAAAAAAAAGTATCTTTTGTTTCATTTAGGTACCAGGGTACAGAGTCAGCTCAGCCTGATGGTTCTGGAATAGAAGACTGTACTATGATACAATTACATAGTCTGAAATCATATGTAAACTGGCGTGATATTCCGTGTTCCTACAGTTTTATACAACAATATGTTTGCAAAATGCCAGCGGGGCAAGGTAAGGAAGGAAAAGGCAGAAATGGTTTGCCTTTTTTTTTTTTAAAGATTCATATCACTAAAACAGTTGACAACAAATGTCTAAAAACAAACCCAATTTCGTACTTTGTATCATTTCGTAATTATGGATGTAATGTACCCATTTAATATAATTATGATCAATAAAGTAAATATAGGTTTTCATATATTTTCTATACCCTGCATATATACCACAGGACAACGAAAACGGAGGCATATTTACCAAAGTCATTTAAGAATATCTTTTATCTATAACTGCATTACCATTTTACGATACTTCAATATAGCATTTGCATCCCAGGACAAATACATACATACATACATACATACATACATACATACATACATACATACATATATAAATAAACAGATACATACATACACACATACATACATACGTACGTACATACAAACGTACGTACGTACATACATACATATATACATACATGTCAAAAGGTTCTTCATCCTGGTATTTGTACCGAGTGGATAAGTATTTTTTTTCAACTGCCGAGTTACGGCTCGGAAAAACAACAAGGTTCAATATACAGAGCGACAAAGAGGGAACATTTACATTCAAAGATAGGCATTACACCAAAGAATATCACACCCTCCTCTTTCTCAAAGTATATATATGTGTGTCTGTATATATATATATATATTTGTTGTGTTGGTTTTTTTTTAGGAAAAGGAAAAAGAAGCCGTAGAATAGTACCATTGCTAGCTCCTAGCACTGCAAATCGCCCCGGAATTGCACTGTGTGGCAATGGCGAATACATCCTGGAGGTGTATATGTGCGATGGCTTGAGACATTGCTATAGCGGGTCGGACGAGAGAAATTGCAGTATGTCCTCAGAATTTTGCATGCTCATGTGACAGGCTGCAGGCAATACTTAATATTTTTGTCTCCTTGGTTGTCATCCCTTTCAACCTTTTCTTTAAAACCTTGCTTTAAAAATTAACGATAAGTCATGCACAGCTATATTTGTCTCTCCCCGATCACTTGTCAGTGACATTGAAATCTCATTAGAATTGACTGTTGTCATAGGCAATTTTATGAGGACCCAGGAGATCGCTGTGAAGTTTTACATGGGCATTTTATTTTAACAAGAAAGGAAATGCAGACTTGATAGCTGTTTTTTTTTTTTTTTTAAATATTTGAAGCAACCTTTTGTTATATTTTATGCACAACTCTACAGATATTTATGGGTTTGATATATTATTTCTTCATTTGCTCAATCTATTCTATTTTGGGCTTTTAATACGTTTGTTGTTATGATATATATCCTGTATCACAAAACGTGATGACATGTCTGAATAGGTAACTTGGAGATGCATATGCTTCCATAGAGTGGAAGCGGAATTAGCATGCAGATATTCGAGGTTTAACCTTGCAAGTGAGATGTTCACCTGAGTTCTTGCAGAATACAAGACAAACAACGCATAAGCACAGATACACAGAAACACCCAACTTTAGATCCAGTGTTTTCATGATTTAGTATCTTACTTGATCCTAGCACGACTATAAACTAACTTGGCGCGAACGGAATCATGCTGAAAACGAGACAAGCTGGTCAAAAATGTTTTATTGTATAATACAGGGTTTCCTGTAATTTCAGGTCGAGATATATACGAGACACATTATTATAAATTAAGGATGATATAGGAAATATATTTACCAGTACCTTATAAATATTGCGCAATATTTTGATTCTTGTGTGTTTGCAGGCAGCGTGCAGACTCGAAGCTTCCGATGCAAGAGTAAACAAATAATTCCTTTGTCTCTGTATTGCGATTTCCTTGACGACTGTGATGACAGCTCAGATGAATCGGAGTGTGGTAAGGTGCTGTATAACTGCAACGGCACAATATCTCTATGGATTTGTTTTCTATGGCATTGTAAATGACGTGACATGCTGACGATGTCAGAAATATCATCCAAATAAAACATATTGATGTTAATTGAAGTAGGACGTAATGTAGCTTGGTCAAAATACCTGCTATATTTTATTTTATTTTTTGGGCTTCACAAATGTTTGTGTCATGTCCGTTATGGTATGTAGAGAAGGTATATACGCCATGTAATTTCTGGACGAATCGCTCATCAAACGTAAACATAATTTGCTCCATGCATTCTTTATGCCATTAGACAATTTTAGCTGTTCCTGCTTTCGAACTAACATATTCTGGTATATCACTACCAAGACGAACTAATACAGCAGGATCTTTGCGTCGGTGACTTAATTTTGCAAGGCTGTAGACGAATACTTTTATTATATGCGTGAAGCAATATGTAATACGCTTAGCAATTTAATAGAGTATCTTGTATGGGACTGCTGATATTGGTCTGAATAGGAATATCCATGCCTGTCAATGCAATTAATTGTAATATGAACCTATATAAAATAAAATGACCCGGGCTTTCGAAGTAGATCTACAGAAAGAGAAGAAGAAAAAAGAAAAACTTTAACTACTTTGAAAGGAACGAAATTCTGAATTAATGTCAGAAAACTGCTTGGAACTACTTGACCTGTGAGCATGTTTCAGCTAAGTTCATTTGTTGGTGTGTGATTCTTATAACTTTGAAAAATGCAAGGTCCATCGACCCTTTTATATATATATATATATATATATATATATATATATATACTCAAACCTCAAACCCTGCAACCTTTGACACCTGTCGCCTAGCTGAAATGGGAAACGCACATTTCCACTCGACTATATCCCCATTCTTGATTTAACTGATGGTTGAACGGAGTTAGTTATGTGCGAGTGCCATATCAATACGTTTATGCTGCATATGTACTAAGGCGGCATTTATTTCTGGAATTGGGGACTTAAATCTAACACCATGTTGAAAATATATATTTTGTGTTCGGAACGAGCGGGATTCAAACCTGGAACCTTTGGCAACAATCGCCTAGTGAAATAGAAACGCGCGTGTGTGTGTGGATAGGTGTTTGTCTATTTTCCAGTAAAAACACAAAACGGACAGCCCCCCCCCCCCCCAAAAAAAATGTAACGCATGTTGAGGAAAGCATTTTTAATGACATGTGAGGTATTTGTAATGTGGAATCATTAAAGTGCCACTACTTCGTAACTGTTCATTTATACACTTCGTAAAATATGGGTGCGCCTAAAAATCTGTGTTGACAATATCTTTAGCCCAATTAGTACTTTTTTCTGACATTGAAGTGTAAATGTGCTATGTATAAATATGTTCCCATAAGTCCTAATTACATGACACTGAAGACAAAATTCACTCACCCCTGCTTTCTGAGTGAGTATTGAAATGAGGATAATAATGATAATAATAATAATAATAATAATAATAATAATAATAATAATAATAATAACAATAATAATAATAATAATAATAATAATAATAATAATAATAATAATAATAATAACAATAATAATAACAATAATAATAACAATAATAATAATAATAATAATAATAATAATAATAATAATAATAATAATAATAATAATAATAATAATAATAATAATTATTATTATAATAATAATAATAACAATGATAATAATAACATATCTAAGAGTGCTTCTTTTCTACTAAGATATACAAATATGATCGGGAAGTGCTTACAATATCAGATATATACATGAGTAACTGTATATGTGCATAATTTATGTAAAGGTTTCCATTATCTTTTTGTTTAAATGCATGTATATATATTAATGGTTTAAAGATTAACCAAAAGGTTCCACCCAATATTCAGTTTTCTTTTATTTACCTTTTTTCCCCATAACTTGGCAGCAGCTTCTTGTGTGTGTGTGTGTGTGTGTGTGTGTGTGTGTGTTAATTAACAAGATATCATTCCATCTATACTTTAAAAGGCAATGGAAAGTCTGGGATCTGGGTCACACATGTCATGTTCTTCGTTCCCATCTTAGTAACACTCAATACTATCTCCTGAAAAGACTATTAAATAAACACCATGAATCACTTTTCCCCGTAAAATGTATAGAAATGAATTCAATAGAGGATAGAAAACTTAATTCTTGAGTATATGTTCTTTCTGTGTCTATAGGATATACGTTTGCATTTCCATTTAAATTCTAATACTTCAATATAGAGCCACGACCATGTGGGTCTCACGAAAGGAGATGTACAAATGGACAATGCATCGAAGAGAGCAAGTGGTGCGACCTCTTAGTAGACTGCACGGACGGATCAGACGAGCAAACATGTAGTAAGAAATTTCTCCCTCGTTATCTCTACCTGGGATACATGTGGGACCGTTTCCCGTGTTTTTCCCAAATATAATGCTTGTCGAGTTTTCCGAAAACCTAAGGTATTATTGTACACACTACCGCTTAGTATGAAAACACAATTCATCTGGAAGGGCGGGAAATCTCATCCGTAACCTACTTTAGACATGTAAGCAAACGCATTGATGTTAATCAAAAGCGTTTAAAAATATTTTCAGCCCAGTTGACTTCCAGTCAGTTGGAGTAAACAGTGAGGTGAGGGCACCCATGGTCGTCAGTTCACATTTCCCATTTTTGTATTTCCTTCCCTAAGGAATCAATGAAATTCTACTCAAACAAAGCGGAGGTATGTCATAGCCAGGGTTCTACCAAGCCATTCAAACGGTCACGTTCCAGTGTTTTCTTTCTTTAATTTTTCCTCTCTGAATATTTTTGTTCTGTTGCAGAAAAGTCTTGAAATACAATGATCTTCTCTGTAACAACTTGGCCAGTTGCTATCATATACTATACAAACAATTCTGATTGCACCAGACATTACACTATTACAACTGATGGAGCTACGACATTTTCTTTCATGAATTCCTTGACATTTTTTCTTCATTTCTGCAAGACTAACAGTCGAGCAGCCCAGAAACTGAATGAACATGGAGGTTGTTCTTTAGGTGGTGATGCTCCTCTTTTAGCCCTCATTTTTACAATTTCATTTTATCTTTTTATTTATTTATTTTTTCTTAATTTTATTTTTTTTATTTTTTTTATTTTATTTTATCTTTATTTTTATTTTTATTTATTTTTTTTTTTTTTGGGGGGGGGGGGGTACTTCTCAGTTAATGCATACATCAACTTCATCACTCTGTTACTCGAGGGATATTTCAAGGGTAAGTCAAATTTTAGACTCTTGCCCAAAGACTATCAACTACTCGCTTCAGACTTGGTGGAGATGTATTGCGGGTGAGTCTCTACCAGGATTAAACAAATGGTCATGCAACATGGACTCTTGGACTATTTCTGAAGGTATCTGTTCTTGTAACAAATGTTTTTAAAAAGTCAACTCTTCACAAACCAATGGCTAATTGCTTTGCACAGGGACCTGCTCAATGCACTACTTTTTTATTATTTATTTATTCATTTATTTATCTATGTATTTATTTATTTATTTATTTATTTGTTTGTTTATTTATTTATTTATTTATTTATTCATTTAATTATTTATTTATTCATTTATTTATTTGTTTGTTTATTTATTTATTTATTCATTTATTTATTCATTTATTTATTTATTTATTTATTTATTTATTTATTTATTTATTTATTTATTTATTTATTTATTCATTTCTAATTTGTGACTGTGTTCATTTTTCATTACCTTTGAGCCGTTTTGCAATATTCAACATCGTGTACACATTGGTCGCCTAAAGTGTACTGAAAGGTGGTGCTAAGGTACCTTATGGAAGGATCAAACACATTTTTGGAATGCGTGATGACGCCTCTCAAACCTGATTTCATTCTTTTCAATTCAAAGCAAGACCTGTGCTTTCAAGACCCGTCAATGGAAAGAGATATCGGTTTGATATCTGAACAATGATGAATCCTAGCCCTATGGTTCCTATAAAACAACAGTAGGAACATACTCATGCCATTTTTTTCTATTGTCAGTTTTGAACTTGAGTGACCTTGAAGTGGCAAAGTAACATGTTGGTTAATATCTTGGTAAAGGTGGATCCTCTGACCCTTGATCTCAAGGATGACCACACTGTGAGCAAGTGAATACCTTTATTGCAAAAAGTGATGATGGCCACATCCAAAAGTGACAGTAATATCATTTTAAAGGTCACAGATCCACTTCAGTCTGTGCAACCAAGGTTAGCTAAGGTCAGGAATTTCGCAATTCCCTGGAGTTTAGGGGTAGCAGAACAGGATGTTACATCCCTAACATTTGAACATAACTTTTTTTCGGTCATTGAAAAAATAAAGATACCAATTAGGAAAATTATGCATAAATATTATTGTGTAGTGTATGTCCAGTGTGTCTCCCGAGTACAACATATTTCGATTATTTAGATTAAGCACCATATGAGTAAAGGCTAATAAACAAAAGCGTAAATTACATGTCCCATTGAGTTGCATGAAGACATGAAACTACCACCACAAAAATTAAAATCAAACTGTGATTTGGAAGAAGAGGCTAATCCATCTTTGGCACCATCCAAACAGGATTCATATCAATCATGAGTTACAGTTAAGGAGTCCTCATCAATCAAAACTAAATGCGGGATTTCCTTGAATTTGGCTTCATTCAAATAAGAAGCGGGTTGTTTTCATGAGTGTTTCAATCTGATTGCTTAGCTTCATGTGGAGCAAATGTGGCATTCCAGTGTTTTGACGGGACCTGCATTCCAAACAGTCGTAAATGTGACAATAATGTAGACTGCTCAGGTTTCTTCAAGGAGGATGAGCCAGAAACATGTGTGGCGGAGAGCGCAGAGTCCTGTTTGACTTGGAAGTTAAGGGGTTTTCCATCAGGGCAATACCAGATAAACCCAGGGAAAAAAGGTAGGCCTTTATTTCCCTTTTTTATAATTTTATTTATTTGTGGGGTTTTTTTGGGGAGGGGGTGTTTGGTTTTTCTTTGGTTTGATATCGTTCTTGACGTATACTTGTTTGTTTTTGTTTTTGAATCATTTCAAAAACTCTAGTATCTTTTTCGATTTTCACACAGGATTGTCAAACTATTTTTCAACAACTATAATATATTTTGGTTATTGGGTACAGCATTGCATTACCACCAAACGACTGGGCCCTTTTAAGATTGCTCGTTATTGTACAAAGTAAAAAAAAAAAAGCAAAAATATGTTTACTCATTTGCAAATTATGTTAAATAAAAAGAATTTTGATTAATCATATGCAAATTATGCGAACACAATGATAACTGAATGTGCACTTAGTATCTCAAAACACTGCGTTTTTAACATTAATGGCTGTTACATGGAAACGTGTTGTGTGACCCAAAATAGGAAATGCACAATTGGAACAGATTTTATTTCATTCTTCAGGCCAAGTGCAAGTGGAATGTGACATGACCTCATATTCAGATGAAGTTGTGACAATTATACACCATAACAGTGAGGAGCGACAGTATGTACACGGCTTTGAGCAGGTTGTTTCCTACAAAAGACCTGTGAAATATTTCTTAACCAAGACCCAATTGACAGCAATAAAACAAATATCAGATAGGTGTGTAAATCTTCTCGATGTCACAAATTGATTTTCTTTTTATAAAACAAATATCAGATAGGTGTGTAAATCTTCTCGATGTAACAAATTGATTTTTTTTATGTCAAAGAACACAAAAAAGACGGCTTTTTTAGTACTAAATATGTGCATATGCAATTATCACGGAGTCAAAGAATTTTGAAAAAAAATAGTTTACACTGAAATTATTAAGGCATGGGTATTGTCTTTGCTAAGCAGTGCATCATGCAGGTATCTTCGTCTTATTGGCTCTGAATATTTCCGCAAAAAAATATTTCAATGTTTGAGTAAATTATCTGTTAGAAGTTAAATTTGTTATTGATTTAATTTGCTCGTGTGTTATTTGCTTCAGGTGCGAACAATTCATGAGCATAGAATGTATACACGCTATCACAACTGGCCACGGTGACTACTGGGTTGATTTTCATGGAGACAGGAACAGCTACATACAGAATGACCCTCATCGTTGCAAATGTTTCCTGGACAACATATGTAAAAAATATAAATCAAACTTGAAGACGTAAGTTCAAGTTTTGTGTGTATTATTTTGAATTAAATACAGCAATTTCAGATGGTATGCTTTCGCAAAAAACGGAAAATATTACCTGTGTAATATGGATCTGGATCCATGGTCGGTGATAGGGACATGTTTGTTTTTTACAACTGTTCTTGTTTAGATATTTCATAACACCAACTTGTACATGCGTAGGTATATTTTGTGTTTTTCTGTGTGTGCGTCTTCCAGGGTAAGTGTACGTCTTAGGCAGGCAGTTTTACTATAAAAGGCATCGTTTTGTCATCTTTTCAAGCTTATAGTAATTCTGAATTCAAATTCAGGAAAGGTACATGTCCATGTGTACTTAGCGATATGTTGAATAAGTGGAAATAGACCAGTTCATCAGACTTGTGTTTCTTCGGTTCACTTCGTGAAGTGCACCCTGCTTTGTTTACATTTTGTGCTCAACAACGCAGGCCACATTACACGTGGAAGCATAAGAAAGTAAAACACAAGATGTACTTGGATTTAACAATGGCCAAACCGTCAGCAATCTAAAAATGCACATTTCACCATTGATGTGGCATTTTATTTAAAAGATTTGCACCGTTCAACACAATCCATGCTGTTATCACTAGGGTTAGCCGTGGCATTCGTTGTGAACATATGATGGCGTGGGCCCAATTTGGCTACTTGCTGATTGCACAAACAGGCCAACAATGGAATGCATAATTAATTACGGTCCAGAAAAGTTTGGACAACTCGGTATGAACAGGTCAATTATAATGCAGGAGCAACGCTGCCTCATCTCCCGTCAAGTTCTGAACAAAGGAAAGGGCTCCGAAAAAAACAAAAAACAAAAACAAAAAAAAAACCCTTATTTAATAAATTTCAAACCCAACAGTAACAGCAGAGTTATTCCAAGGTTGCAAAGACACCGACATTCATCTTATATACCAATGAGAGGAACCAACGTGAAGAAGCAAATTTTACTCCTGACTTGAGACAGGGAGTCACTCAAAACGGGAAACTGGTGGTCTTAAACCAGTCCTCTCAACCTTTGAATATTCCTAAAGTATCCGGTCACCTACAACACATAAGGCACCAATATCTGATGCCATTCCAGCATATATGCTGAAAGAAATGAGCGCCAATCAATGTCCATCCCCATCCAAGAGAACTACAGACACATGTTCTTGACATGCATACTTGGGTTGCGTGACCCTAAAAGTATTGTTTGTTTTTTTTTGCGATGTAGGACTTAAAGATTTGATTTGAAGCTACTGGATTCAATACTTTTTTTACCATTACAATGACAAGACACTTTGAAGATGACTATCCACATTCTGTACCAAACATCATGAAAACCATCACAGGTTAATTAATATCTTTCCATATAGACTGACCCATTTACTTCCATATGAATCTTAGTTATCTTCCTCAATGCAAGCATTCCGTGCATGCTTTTTTTTTCTAGTATAATTCTATCCCCTTCCTTCGAAACTTTACATACAAAAGACCACAAATATCAAAGAATTCCCCTTGAAGCATTGGGAAAACGTTAATTTAAAAAAACACAGACAATCACAATTAGCATACAAACGGACGTATTGGGAACCTTAAGTATCTTTCTTAACACAATCAGTATAAGTTCTTGCGTGCAAAAGTATGAAAGATAATTGTATCATGGCGGTATTTGTTTGCCTTTCTTTGTTTTTCTTTAACCGTATTCACAAAGAGTTTAATCGATGCGGAATTCAATCCTAAAATGAAAGTCAGTGTGCCTTAAGTGGTTAAACTATTATTGTTGGCCTAATATTTGATTTAAACTTCAATTACTCAATCAAGGTTCTCAACTATAATATGAATTTTGCAATTAAAGTTTCCGTGCTGTTGAATCAATCTTGATTTTATGCAGGTTTTAATTCCATATTAAAATATTATATACTGGATCAAACTAGGATTGGTTTGATAAGATGAGCCTGAAAATCCATAAAATCATATTGTGGCCAAGAGCATATATTGGTCGATCCTCGAAATTTGGGGCTTACAATGAGCCGAGGAGTAGGTAGTTTATGGCGCAAACCACATTGATTTTAATTTGAGGATTAAAGATAGAATCCGAACAAATGTGAACATGCCCCCCCCTTTTTTTTTTATTATTATTATTGTTTTTTTCACCAAAAATACCATCACAAAATGACATATATTAAATGCCTTGAAAAACTCAACATGCCCTGTGATATCTTTTAGGGAAAAACAGACACTCCTTTATTGCCCCACTTATACAATTATCTGGGATTTAGAAAATCTGAATGACAGACTCTGCGCCCATCAACAAATCCATGGTATTCCTTTGATCTTTCTGAGGCATTTGGAAAACTATGGCATGGAAGATAGACTACTGACTGGGTTTCTGTCTCACGTTTGTTCCACGCATGGGTAAATGAACACGTAAATAACTAATCTACACTTACATCACGCATCTGGAAAGGTTATATGTGTGGCCCTATCTTCTTCCTCCTTTTCATTAATGAATGTGATTCATCCACGTCACTCTGATCCATAAGCACTTATTTTACCAAAATAAAACTTTGCCAGGTGTCGCCAACCCTGTGACTAGCGATATGGATTTACACCAGTATAAGAATACGAGGCTCATTCAGAATAAACTGCATAAGTTGATATTACTTTCTACGATGGAGCGCAGAACTCATGAATGGCAAATATTCAATCCATGGCACAGTGTTTGTATATCTACTAGTAGCAAACTATGAGTTGAGTTTTTAAATTTTTTTTTTTTGAACAACAAGAAGGGCGCAATTTCAAAGTAATCCGATGGTGAGCTAGCCATCATCCAAGCCAGCATCATGCTACAAAATGCTAGACCATCATTAGAGTACAGTACCTCTGCAATGTAGCTACTCACCCAATAAAATTCCAATGAACCTGAAGCTGTGTAATGCAATGAAGCTTGGTATTTCAGTGGTATATGTAGCAACTATACTAGTACAACTCTCATTTATGACGCCTTAGCAAACACTGGAAAGATGCCATATTACTGCCCGACTCCTTACTCTATACTAGATCATGAACAGCATAGCAGGCAACCCATCATCTCTTTGCCACAACTAAACACCAAAAACCTTGGACGGGCATGACATATGCTTTTTACAGTCATTTGCCATAGTCCTCAGCTCCAAGCACTCCTTTGTTACAACAGCAATCCAAAACTGGAATTACCTCGCCAATGATATGAGTCTTGGACATTCCCTTCTGCTTGTAGCCGATGGGAGTACTGTCCAGTCACGTTTGTGTACGGCCCAGCTTTGTTTAGAGATACAGCTGTTTGCAGTCAATACAGGTGTTCACATCAGCCACATGACTGCAACGGCCAACTACTGTCCCCATCAAATAGTGGTGGTCTATTCGGGACCATCGGATTGATATACATATATTTGTAATCTATTCAGCCAACCATCATGATACTGTACTGGATTCTTAATGGTGCTTTGGTGTAAAAGATTTCATTGAACCATTTTGCCCCACATATATTCAGTCACTACTTGTGTGAAGTTGATTTAGATTTTGTTGCACCCACATATTATTTTTATGCTTTATTATATTGATGTAAAGTATTAGGTTTACATCATGTCTTGTTACTTAAATTAGAACCAGGGTCTTAATATGTCTTAAATATCTAATAATGCTGCAGTGACCCAACGCTTCTGTTCACATATATATTTTGCAATGGAACACACTGTATTATGGCTGAGCAGGTATAATTTAATGTGAATTCTGTATTACATTATGATGAATACCATGTGCTTCACCTTAGGAAAATATGTGCAGTATACAAATAGGCTCATATTTGCCTTGTTTAATTTCGTTGTGGATGTTTTTGTGGAAGCAGTCTATAACTGACACTCCAAAAGCAAAATAAAACAAAAACACCCCCCCCCCAAAAAAAAATCAGTAAAAATTAAATAAATAAAAAAAACACACACACACACACACACACACACACACACACAAAACCTCCCACACAAATGTAGAACCTACTTGACCGTGGCAAAATGTAGGTCTAGGTCTCGTGGGCAAATAAAAGCCTCCTTTCACTTGGCAGTCCATTTCTAATCAAAATTGCGTATCACTGTAATGGCTAGTCGCAAGCTCTTGCAGCATAACCTTATTATACTCGACCAGTTCGGCAAGAAATGGCAATGGAAAAGAATAGCCTGTTTAAGTGTGTGTCACACCCGCCTTTTGCGTGAAAAAAAATGATAATTATTGTATTACGGTGATGATTCCTTACAAAACTGTACATCATTGTCGTCAAGCATACTCGTACAGTAGGATATTAAAAGCAGACTACACTATGATTTTGGTCAGCGTTATGAATAATGGTACAAATGAATGTCTATTCCATTATTAAAGTCACCACTCAAAGGCTCACCTTGATACATCCGAACCAGGCTAATACTAACAAAAAACTAACTTAACAACTGTTGCAGGAATTTTTGGTACAAAATGCACAAAGTCTCACTGATCATGCACTGCGGTGAGTGCTATATGTGTCATATTAGATGTGCATATATATATATATATATATATTTGATAGATGTTAAATGTCGTACATTCAGACTTGTTTTAAGAATTAAGCTAGGCTTAAAATATAAAATCCTTAATTAATGTCGAGATATTGTAATTGCTTCACCTTATAGTAAACCGGTTTACTAAAGTTTAAAGAAGGGCAGAATAACATAGGCAGTTTGTTGTGATAGATTTCTGCAAGCATTTAGTACAAAATTGAACTGTGTCATGAAAAGAGAAAGCTATTTTTTTGCTATATATTATATTGAATTGAACTGTGGCATAAATATAGAAAGCTTCCTTTTTTGCTACATATTATATTGAATTGACCAAAGCCATGAGCTATTTGCAATTGCCTTTCATATGGAACGTTTTTATTTGCACACAGGTTAAACATTATAAACATTTTAACCTGCTAGATCTGAACAAAACAAGTTTATATACAATATTGACCATTTATCTCCACTGCACAGCTGTCGTTGCTCGAAAAACGGTCACTTGTTAGATGCTGGCATTTTGCGCAACACCACACAGCTGCCTGTGATGATGTTTACATTAAGTGATACAGGTCGCGATCACGAATATATCTATCACATTCTTGGTCCACTGAGGTGCTACAAAAGTGGGTATTTCTGTTGGCAGACGTAAGACAGCTTTATTCATTTATTCTTCCGTTTGTACCAATTAAGCTGTTGGTTTAGAGGTTGGCAAGCTATCGTTATTGACTTGTACCATTTACTGGGCTGCTTTTTAAAAATATTCAGACGTAATCTTAAAGCCATTTATAGATATAAGAATTACTATTTATTTCTCTATGAAATAATAGTTTGTGCAGTTCTTTGATTTGGCAGTTTGTACCAATGGTTGACAACTACACACATATCAAATAACATGGTAAATCTTGATTAAGCCACTAAGTTAACATTAGTTGTGTGTGCTTCTAGAATACAACGTGTCAGAGGCAAAGTTAAGGTGCAGGAATGGCCAGTCCTACTTTACTCAACAAAACTGTCTGTTTGAGCGAGATCAATATGGTATATTGAAGGGATGCCGAGATGCAACACATCTACAAAAATGTGGTAAGTTGTATCATTGGAAACTACTAGTATATAAATGAATAAACTTGTCATAAAAAAAGAAAGATAGAGAAAAACTATTCTTAAGATCATCTCATTTTACCATTATTTTTACATCCAATTCTAGGTTTGTTTGATGATACTTCAAGTCTTATCATGGGTGTGCATGATTATAAACATTAGAAGTAACCTAACCATGGGCAGAAGGCAGGGATACTAATAAAGTATTTGTTTCATGCACAGAAGCTTTTACAGGCATACATAATTACACCAAATAGAGTACTCTGCAGATACCTAAATGTAAGGGTTCATTCATTCCATACATTACCAGTGCACTTCTCAATTATATCTGTTATGACACCAAATAAGTCAGCAGAAAAAAACTAGAGATATGTTTGTCATAAGATCAACCGGATTTTTTTAAAATACAGATGAACCAATAAAAGCAGATCAATTTATCTGTACTTGGGTTACTACAATTATGGGCTTTCTTGCTCTTTTTTCTGTGTTTAAAAATCTTTACTATCAAAATAAGTTCAGTATTTATTGATAATTTGCGGTAAATGTAGATTGCTTTGACAACTTTCTTTCCGAAAGATTCTACCTAGAGAGTTCTAAACTGAAATTTTATATGCGTCTCTTCTTGTAATAATACATTTGAAGGTCGGTCAGTTCAGTTACATAAATTTCAAAGATTATTTTTTCCATGCTGCTTCGAACACTTACTAAAACAAGCGCCACATGCCACGTCCTAGCAGTGGTCAGGCAACGCAGGGACTGGCAAATGCATTTTTTCCTCATTTCATCTAATTTTTACTAATTTGAAAGGTACAGTTCTGACAGAAATAGACAAGACGGTGGTGCCTCGTAATATGTGTATTAGTCATCAAGATACTGTGGAGAAAAAAGTGGGCAATGTAGTTTTTACTTGAAGCATTTTGTGCAGGGCATGTGTGCAACTTTTGGCTAATCTATTCATAAATCGGTCTATCTGCCCTTTTGGGATATTGTAACGTTAATAAAAAGGACGTTTATTGAGAGCGAGTATGCAGCTTTGACCTCCACACTTGTTTAAGAAGGTCTAACTTGGCCTTCTATCAAAAAGTTTTACCTCTGCTTGGGATATGTATTTCCACTGTTTCGTTAAACGTTGTACGATGTGGTCACGTTTAGTTGGGATGGGGTGGATGGGGGTCAGTGCCCTCATCTCTCCTGAAGTGACCCTGACATTCCACAGGTTGCAATCAATCAATTAGAATATGTCTGCAGATTGTACAGGCTGAGGCTGCATGTGGGTGTTGTCAATTTGATTATGTTTACTGAATCTTGCAATGTAAGGTATACCCTACTCTTCCTGCAAGATCCAATCTGTGTTTACTTTACCACTTTAAAGATAACCTCATCCATATAATATAACACTTGCAAGTGACGGCACTGTTCACTCTGATCAGATTTCCGTTTTTTCCTCTGTAGTCATTGTTGCCCACATTATTTTGCTACTACCTGCATACCCATTGGGATGCACAATGCAATGCATCCTTCTACAGATATCTCTGATGCCATGCATCATACCCATATGAAAATCGTGAAAATTTGGACAGAATTTGGAGTCATCAGATCATATGACATTTCTTCACTGCTCCAAGGTCCAATTGGAGTGCTCTTGGAACCACTGTACCGCAGCCTTGTGCTGAGGGACCAATACAGGTTCTTTTTGCAGGGCGGTAGGATTTCGAACTTACTCAAACAATTAGTTGCTCCCTGTTCACTTTGATTTTTGGATGTTGCGTGTATCATGCCACTTTTGCCAAAATCGTCAAATGGAATGCAATTGATGTTTTTCAATAAGCTGTACAAGTTGCCGTTCGTCATGACTGTCTACAAGTCGAGGTCTAATATATTGGGTTTTTTTTTGTTTTTTTTTTGGTTTTTTGTTTCTTGTTTGCTCTCATTTCTTCGAGAGCTGAAGACCCCCTCACCATTTGTTTACTGTCATGAGTGATGCCTGTCACTTATGTTATATCTGCTTGCCGCAGGCTATATATACATATATATAAATATTCCATGTGCATATAAATACTGGAAACACTTCATGATCAGCTGTTGTCTTAGAAAAGCCATATCTGAGTCCCAAGCCAACTTTTCGTACAGTGCAGAGTTCTTAAGCTTGATTTTCATGGTCTTTTTAAGCCACTCCAAAAGTATGCATCGTAATTGCCATATGCGTTCATATCTTTAGCACCTAATGTTTGACCAATGTGACCTGCGCCTCTTTCTCGACAGTTTATATAAACAGCGGCAGTCTTATGGAGGGTATGATGAAAAGAAGTTATAAGGTGACCTTTGAAAAAGAATGCAGGCTTTTTTAGCAAGCACAAACCCCAATACTATGGTATTCTAGTGCTTTCACAGCCGAATTGGTTTGAGCGAACTTTCTTTTTTAAATGACCAGCCTGGAAATCTTGATATTTCTCCAAATGCAGTTTTTGCATTTCTATCATACATGTGCCATAGCTCGGATCCATGTTACTTTTTTCATTTTCCATACTGCTTTTCATGGCTTTTGTGTCCAGTTTAAATATCAAAGTTGTTTTGCTCTATGACTGCACTTTCGTTTAAGATCATATTTACTCTCAGTGCACGTGGGACTAAAGCCAAACAGCTTTGAACACACTGCTCTGAAGTATTGTCTCGGTGCGTGCTAGATTTCTGTTCCGTGTGCAGATACCTTTCGTGCAAGTACCAGTATGCTTGTAGGTACACAGAATATACTAGGCCAGGTCAGCAGCTTTCTTTTTCGCACAAAACTTGCCGAAGAAAGCTCTTGACTCAGTGCAAAATATGACACCGAAATGTTTGATATCATATAGTAGCTGAATAGTAGATCGAACCGCTGCTCTACCTTTTTTCAACTAATTCCAGAAAAAGTAGCTATTTTCATTGATCAATCTATGGAATCTTCATGTTTTCTTTAAGATTACAATTTCGGACTAATCTAATAATTCTCATCTTGATTTGTATAAGATAATGAAGCAGCTAGAAAACAAAAACAAGCGCTTTGGCATTGACGTTCAAATACACAAGTGCAGATTGTTCTTCAGTATCAATGTAATATAAAATAAGTTTATTGTTTGTTGCATTTACTTTCTACACAGCAAATATAACCTGCCCGGAATTCTTTTCTAAGTGTCCGAACAGTTATTGTATACCAGACCGAATGATATGTGATGGGTCAGCTGATTGTCCACATGGAGATGATGAAATCGAATGTGGTAAATATTGACACGTGCACGCATCCTCATCTGTGTTTTAGCCAGTTTGCCCACACAGCAGTTCATTAAATAATTCTGGATCATTTAAGGTGTTCCTTTGTTTAATAACAACTTAATCCAATGTAAACAAAGTGAATAAAATCTGCCCTCTGATATTTAGTTTGACAATTTCAAGTAACATGTTTCATGTCTTTCGGAATGTATGCTTTATCCAATCAGTAATTTGCCTGTTCATGGATTTCGTAATTTTGCCTTTTTCTAGCACATTGATACAAGATTACAGAAAATTACTACTTGTACGAACAGACAAGCTGCATGCAATATTTTCTCAAAAAGTATCAAAAAAAAAAAAAAGGAAAAAAGAAAAAGAAACAGTTCACGGTACAATGAGTACCAAATCTCCAATGTGTAGCATAACGTACACGGCAAACACAAAATACATATTTGTAGACCCCTATATATAAATATTTTTCTATTGTAAACAACTGTTTCAGAAACATGCGTTATGTACATTAAAATTAATAAAAAGAACAAACACAAATCTAAATTGCTTTTGCATGAGGAGACTAAAATCAAGAAAGCAGATTTTACGTGAAAGTTTGTGCTTATGCTTCTAGGATCCTTTTCATGCCCAGGCATGTACAAGTGTCGGGGAAGGAGAAACTGCGTGCAACTAGGTCAGCTATGTGATCGGAAGGCTCAATGTCCTTTAAGAGATGATGAGATGTTCTGTGACATAAGGTGTCCCACTAACTGCACATGTGTCGGCCATGAGTACCTGTGTGCTAAAGCAAACCTTAGCGTCGTACCAGTAGAAGTTTCTTCAGATGCTCGTAGGCTTAACCTTTCTAACAATATCATAATGGCAGATACTAAAACGTTTTCAAGGTTTCATTATTTGGCTGAATTGGACATATCTTTCAACAAAATTCCCTATCTGGAACCAAATATATTTGCAAGGCTACCGAATTTATATGCACTTGATCTGTCATACAACAAGATTGTTACGTTGCCAAATAACACTTTTGTTGGCCTAAAACGTCTGACTATTCTTAATTTGAAAGGTAACACAGGACTAATTCACATAGATGCTGGTGCATTTCATGGCTTGGCAAAACTTTCTCATCTTTCTTTGAAAGCATTGTCCATTACAAAATTAATTCCTCATACTTTTAATGGTTTGTCTCTT
Source organism: Hermodice carunculata (assembly GCA_964020975.1). Taxonomy (NCBI): domain Eukaryota; kingdom Metazoa; phylum Annelida; class Polychaeta; order Eunicida; family Amphinomidae; genus Hermodice; species Hermodice carunculata. The sequence continues at coordinate 28,872,448 of OZ026626.1, forward strand.
CTTGAGTGCCTTGATGTATCCAATAATAGGATTACCTCAGTATCACACAGTGCATTTCAAGGTCTTTTTAACTTGAAGCGACTCAATATATCTAGCAATGTTGTGCAGGAATTTTCTAAACTTGCATTTAGAGATATCCCCAAACTGACTCATTTGCAATCGGATGATTTTAAGTTTTGTTGCTTTGCTGAATGGGTGATAGAGAAAAATTGCCTTCCTAAAAGAGACGCCTTCTCGTCATGTGATGATCTTCTTAGGAACAATTTACTCAGAATAGCTCTTTGGATCTTAGGTAGTCTGGCTTTTCTAGGCAATGGTTTTGTCTTGGCTTGGCGTCTGAGTATGAAGGAGAAGTATCGAGTCCCTGGTTTTCTGGTAGCCAATTTAGCTTTTGCAGACCTTCTGATGGGGATATATCTGATATCTATTGGTTGTGTTGATATCATGTACAGGGGCCTCTACATAGAAAATGCAGAAAAATGGAAGCACAGCGCTTGGTGTCAGTTTCTTGGTTTTATTTCCACCGTTTCAAGTGAGACATCAGTGTTCAGTCTTTGTGTCATAACTGGTGATCGTTTCAAAAATATTGTGTTGCCATTCAAGGGAAAATCATTGAATATGAAAAAGGCTACTATCGTAATGGCGTCAATATGGGGTTTTGTATTTTTCCTTGCTGTAGTCCCTCTCCTACCTTTATATTATTTCTCTGGACAGTTTTATTCTCGATCAGGTGTGTGTGTGTCGCTCCATATTACGATTGAAACTACGCCTGGTTGGGAATTCTCGGTAGCCATATTCCATGGTTTGAACTTTTTCACGTTGGTTTTCATATTTATTGCCTATGGATATATGTACCAAGTGATTAAGTTGGCTGGCTATGCAGCTGGAAGTGATCAAAGAAAATCAGACTTGTCGGCTGCCAGAAAAATGACATTCATTGTCTTGACTGATTTCTGTTGTTGGGTACCTATAAATATAATGGGTAGGTACGATTAGCATTATGACAAAATTCAAATAACATTGCTTCATTTGTATGAGTCTTTTGTAACTATATTTAGACGTATAAATATATTAATTTACAATTAAAGTACACATTGCGTTTATTGTCATCTTTTTAGATCATTAATTAAAATATTAAAGGTGTACGGTGGAAAACCACACTGTAGTATACGCGATGCATGCAGGTAATTTTCATTATACGTTCAGGTAACTAGGTTAGTGTAGCCAGCGCCTGTTAAACTGAGCCCACAGACATGCATGAACATACAGCATTCCCATACACTAATACAAAGTATACAGGCCTGGAAAGATCATTGTTAAATAGATAAACTTATAATCTGAATGGAAATCAAAATACCTACCTCGACACAAATATTGCAGTATATTTTTAATAGTGTAAATATAAATGTTCAACTACAATACCCAGCCTCATGCGTGTTTAGAAACTATAGAATAGATTTTATATCTCTCTTTGGTTTGCTGATCTCGCTTATATATGGCTATTAACAGTGGGTTTCCTCAGGTTAATGTGTGAATGATTGCATGGTAGATGTGGATAGCGACAGCCCATCTGATAATGTTTAGTTACATATGCAAGTCCTACACCGACATTTTTACACCCTTGTTATATTCTAATTTCTGATCAAAAAGAGTCTTAGACATAAAAACACTAATCCGAGTGTCGTTATAAACATATTAAGGTACACATAAATGGACGGATAAAACTGTTTACCTTGCATATGCAAATGTAAATCTCATCATCGTTCAACACTCATTCCAACGTATTTGAAATAAACACTGCTGAAGTTAATTTTTATCATAACGCATATTCATTGTCATCTGTTCACATCTGAATAAGGCGTCCTGGGCTGATGCCACTGGACAAAAATACAGATGGACAAGCTCAGAGGACATGATATGTAAAAAGCAGTGAAATTTGAAAACTGAAAAACTAAATGTTTGCCAAATGTAATATGACTATAAATCATAACTTGAAATTTTAAAACTTCCAGGAGTTTTAGCCATGAGCGGTACTCGCATCCCAGGAGATGTTTATGCGTGGACTGTGGTATTCCTTTTACCAGTCAATTCGGCCATTAATCCTAATTTATACACCATCTCATCAATACAATTCCATCATGTAAGTGGCATGCCGAAGTTTTCATATCTATATATCATAAATGCAGGCACTTAGTTTAGTTTATGGGTTTGGATGGTATTTATCTATTGTAACAAGCCACATATACAAATGGATTTCCAGACATATCGCACGATGCGTGTTGTTTTCAGAAGATCGCGAGACGTGACAATCAGCCAATCTGGAACAAGGGAAATGCATTCATGCACCGAGGTCATTTAGTGGGCATTCCAATTCCGTTTATGGAAGAACAAAGATGCGCGAAGTTTATCCAGAGTCAGAATTGTTAAGTACAGTTTGGGTTCCAAGATCCATGGCAATTCACATTGTAAAATTTATCCAAAGTGATTGGCTCATTTCGGATCAGTATATGAATTTTTGTCTAAACCCACAATACCGTTACCGGTGGCCTCAGTGTTCATCCCTGTGCTACGCCATCTTGTGGCACACCACGAGTTTGGAAAAGAACACAGATGAAGGACATGAGCAGAAGTTAAGTTTTTTCATTGTACTTTTGGCCCCTTTTTAAATCTTTTAAATTCCTAGCAAGTATCTACTGACTAGCGGACAGCAAGATCACGTGTAACGTTTAAATTGAACCGTAAACCAAGAACAATACGGCAAATGGCACAGGTCACATCTGGTGCACCGGACTTGTTTTTCTGCCTCTCATTCATTTGAAATCTCAGAGATGATATTTATGAGGGCAAGCATAAATATGAGATTGACTTTGGGTTAGACATGCCCGCTCGTTTTTGATGCCGTGGGGTCTCCATATTCCCATGGCACAATCTTTGGTGGTCGGCTAAGGGTTGGGGATGGTGAGGACGTTCCTGTTCAAATTTTACAGTTTACCCTGTTTTGCAAGTAACATTACCAGCGTGAGTACGCAGTTGTATGCATGTTAGTTGAAAGGGTTTCGACCTGGTATTTTCCGACCGTCAAGGACGTTATTGCTTATAATGATGAGGTGAAAAGGCAAATGAGTACCTCTTTAAGAAGGCACCGCAGGGGAAGATCATTTTCTGGCATACAGGTGGGATCATGGAGAATTGGAATTCCCTTTTCAATCTGGATGGGTCCCATTTAAAGCCTAAGGGTCAGGTCAAGCTTTATAAGGCTGGGGGGGGGGGGCACATTTTGTTCACCACTTGTCGGTTGGAGGATTGAGATAAGCCAGAGGATAATTAGGGATTTGAATATTGTGTTATGTTGATCTCGTCCACAATTGACCTGTTCCTTTCATCACTAACTTTATCAAGGTAAGGCATGAGAAAACTGGAGGAGTGAAGTGGGTGATATAAAGTATCAACCTCGCATAACGGCTGACCCTTTTGGCTAACTCAAATAGTAAATGGTTGTCACTGCCCTCCCCCCCCCCCCCCCCCACGATTTAACAGTGCAGGTTCCATGACTGCTATTTAACATTTGTTTTTGGCATAAGATCGTGTGTTGCACAGAGGAAAACAGTAAAGTTTACAGGGTGCTTTTTAATTATGCAACAATGTAACTATCAATAAGTTTTAATTTTGAACAGGGAGCACCCTGACACCAGCCTTGCATAGTTTTTTTAACTATAGTGCCTAATTTGTTATTGTTTCTGGTATGTGGTGTAGCACTTTTCATCTTACATGAGTTTCGTGTATGTGTCCAGGACAGTAGAAAACGTTATCATGTTATACAGGTAACAACCAGACACCAATTCACTCTGACTTTCTGGACTGCAGTGCTTTAACTTGGAATGATTTCATGTACACCTGTAAGGACAACAGGGAAGTAAATATAAAGAAACACCCTGGCACATATTATGTCATTTCTGTACATGTATACCATACAACAGACACCAAGGAAGTTAATATGCTGGGAGCAACCTTGCACATTTACTATCATGTCGGTACATTATTACCATACACCAAAGTTAAAATGGCCAATGTATATAAAAGTATTCACAGTCACTTTTAATGATGGTGCTTGTCAATACTTTGCATCCACATGTGACCCCCCCCCCCCCCCCCGCCATTGAGCAAGCTGCATGCCAAGATGGTAGCCCGGGAAATTGAAAAATAGGTGTTAAAGATTATTATGATTTATGATTCCACAAACTTGGCATGAAGTTACGATTCTTGCTCGGGAGTCCATACTATCTCTAGATCAAAAGCATTGTGTGTTAGCCCTGGACCAATTTGTATAATTATGGCAATCGCCTTTAGTTTTCAGCAAAACAATTCACCGACATTGTATAATTTACTAAATTTGTCTCCAATTTGGTGGAATAGCATAAGTCAAGGGACAGAACAATAACAAAATATTGTGGTACTCTTTTTTGTGTGTAAACGGTGCCAATGATACCAATGTGTGGTCTGTATATAAGAAATCATTTACACACACACACACACACACACACACACATATATATATACATATATATATATATATATATATATATATATATATATATATATATATATATATATATATTTATATCCGTATGTGTTTATGTGTGTGTGTGTTTACTTCCATCGCCATACCTTTTTGATGAAAAAAGCACTCTTCCTTAATAAGTGAATAAAAACGTTGTTTCCTGTTAGATTTCACTCCTGTTGTTTCAATTTCGTTAACAATTTGTTTTTATATTGTGAAACGTATTTCGAAATATTTTTTCTTTTGAATGGGCTTTGTCTAGGAGCAAATATTTTCCTGGCATTAAGATGAGGTGCTTCCAAGGTTCACTTGGGACGCATAGGCTTCTCAATCCAGATACGTCGCATTGCACAAAATTGGATTTTTTTCTTTCTCTCTCTCTCTCTCTCTCTCTCTCTCTCTCTCTCTCTCTCTCTCTCTCTCTCTCTTTTGTGATTTCTAATCGATTTTTGTCAATAGAAGCGATGAAGTATTTTTTCCTGTTTTCCTGTTTTGTTATTAGGCAGATATAAGACACTAAACACTTAATACTTTTTGTCAAAGTTTCTTTTTGGATTTGGGATAGCTGATACCTAATAGAGCGGTTGTGTCTTCTACTATAAGTTTTACTTTCTCAGACAGCAATAGCCAAAATTTGAAACCATCAATTGAAGATATACGAGGAGAGTAAACATCCCTGACGAATGCCTGTAGGGAGGAGGAAAGCGTCACATGCCCACCCATTACTAATAATACAATATGTCTCTACGCAGAATATTAATCCACTGTATTCATGCACAAAATATGATATGATTATGCCATTTTGGATAAATTTCTACTCTTAACAGTCAAACCTTTCTTCAAAGTGTATTACAAGAGCTGGCATTTTTTACATCGAAAAATACTTTTAGATTAATTATTCTGTTTGAATCTTGCCGAATTGTTTTGTTTCTTCAAGAAACCTTTCTCATCAACATGTATCAATTTTGGGAATTCTTTTTCAGGGCAAAATGCTATGGGACAGATCTTCACTTTTTTAGCTTCAAAATATCGTGGGCTTTTTCTATCTTTCTCTTTTCGGGGGGGGGGGGGGTAGCTGATTGTATTTATGTTTTATTTATTAATTTTTTTTAAAGGTGAATTCAGTACATGACTCCGTCTAACAGGTATAATGTTTAATACCCTTGCCATTAGTTTCAGTTAGTGTATTTAATAAAAAAATGACATTTGTCCCGAACCATTTTGTAAAGTTCAACTCAAAACCTTTACACTAATTATTTGATGAATGACTAAATGCCCTGAAGAGGCCTTCTGTAAAGCTCAGCATTTATGGTGTCACGGTATTTTAATCTACCTCCCTTTCTAAAATATCGAAGTAATTCCCCAAAACCATACATTGTTTCTATTAGAAATAAATCTACATTGTTATAATGTGAAGACAAAAAATGTAATTTTCTCGTTACTTGAGTTGATGGGTTACATATTACAAAGTGGTCCACTTCAGAGGTTTTCTGGGCCTAAAAACATCACATTAAACGTAAAATCTTAACATTTGATATAATAAAACTTTGAAGTAATGTCTATCAACTGTTTTCTTGTTAATTTTCTTTAAAGGCAAAAGGAATTATTTATTTTTGTTGATAAAGAGGCACCGTTTGAATTTTCCACTTTGCATAATTCAACATCGAAAAAGGCGACAAAAAATATTAATATTCACAAACGCTACATGCAGCTACCACGCAAGAAGGTTTATTTATAGCTTTTTTATTTCATTCAAATCGTTTGAGCCATTTACGAACAATCTCTTCTCTTGGAAACCCCTGAGGAGTCAATCCAAAATTAGAGTTGTAAAAAGAAAAAAAAAAAGAATTTTATGTCTAAATGGCTCTCTCGAAGCGATAATCTGACCATTGTGGGAAAAAATGCACTCCCCATGATGGGTACTTGTGTTTTGAAAGGTCTTGTTATGATACTATTCCTTGAATGTGCTGGCATGGAAATGTATCTTTTAAAGCTCTGTTTAGAAAGGAATTCTTGAAGTTTTGCGGGAGAAGATCACAAATATGTGGTTTCCTAATGGACGGTTTTGTTGCTAAAATAACAGATTGGGAGTGCTCATTGTTCTCTACCTAGCCCACAATCCCATTGTTTTCCCCAACCAATGAGCAGCTTGATCACTTCCCATTGCCTAGCAGACCCAACTCTGACTGACATCTCACATTCTGATGAAAATACAGACCGTTTTTGGCCAAAAACCATGATATTTTTCGCTTCAAAATTGTCATAAAGGTTTTTCAAACTCAACGTTTGGCTGTATTGTACATTTATACCTAATCGTCCCTATTCTGCAAGAAAGGCAATTCTTGATTTGCTACAATTTATACTGCAAAATAGCGTTACAGAAGGCCCCTTAAAAGTTCATAGTCCTTGAGTCCTCCCTCATAATTTAACTCAATGTTTGCAAAGTTAAGGAGCCTGAATATTGCTCAGATGTTTTGTTTTATGTTTCTCTAACAGTATTGCTATTTTTCTTCAATATAAACATTCATTTTTATTTGTCTAATATTTCTGTGGATAAGTACAGATTGTTTTTTGATTTATTACAAAATTCCTAGAGAATATTTGTCTATCATGAGGAACTATTTAGAAGGTGTCCCCCCGTACCAACTGACTTTACTATTTAAAATAGCTCCTTTTGTATCACACTGTAATTATTTTTTCAGGGTGAGTATAATAATAATAATAATAATAATAATAATAATAATAATAATAATAATAATAATAATAATAATAATAATAATAATAATAATAATAATAATAATAATTTTCACTGATGATGTTTGTTTCAGTTCTGTATGAAGAAACGCCACGATATCGAAACATCTTATATAACCATGAAACGATCACAAAGTAAGTAAAACCGCAAACATGTACTTTCTTTGGAAGGAAAACATGTAGAGTCTGCTAGCAGGACAAAGTGACCAATATAATAACCAATATATTTGACACTTTAATCTGTACTTTGGCTTGCATTCACTTCTAATGACTAGGTCGGCGGTAGAGGCAAAAGAACTGTCAAAATATCAGAAAAATATCCTTTACAGCATATGCAGGTTTGTATACGCGCTCACCAAGCTCTAATGTCCAACTTTAAAACAATTTGTCCAGGAGTTTCACAGAAGGTTTCTTCAACGATCCACACAAATCAGATGGTAAGCATTTCTTCAAAAATATTTGAATCGTGAACTGCTGCAAACAAGTAATAAAGGACCTCCCGCATCTATACCCCCATTGACTTTGAAATGAATATTATGAACATGCTAAGACGAAGATGCATGCTCTGCCAATCATGCATTCAGTAATCATTCAGTTCGTGAAATTCAACATGCATCATAAACTCATAGAAATATTTCCTATTGACTGGTTTATACATTTTGCGACATCAAATCATTTATATCTATAGCACTATATAACATTATTGAGTAATGATATTTTGGAATATGAAAATCTACAAAATAAAGAATAAAAAAAAATAATAAATACATAAGCAAACAAACTAACTGATTAATTAGAATCGTGTTCCTTTAGTTGAACATATTAAAAATTACAAGTGCCTAAATATATTTCTTTGTGGTGCAGATGCAATTATTCTACTATATATTTTTTTTTTCAGATTTCCGCGAAAATTGATAAAATTAATTTATCACTGCAGTGTGACTATTGTAAAAACCCAGCTAAGGGATTTTGTTTTTCATTCACACAAACTGTGAATACGTTCTGGCCAAAGATTCGATAAAATGCCACATGAACCTGCATATTCAAATCAAATCAAATAATATATTTTCCTTTCTCTGATTATACCTAATTCTATTCATCATTATGTAATTTCATGCATCCTCAAAACAAATTGAATATAAGAACTAAATTATGCTTCCTACGAAAGGTTATCCAGCAATTAGCTTTGTGTAGAAAATGAATTCGCCAAACACGAGATTAATTAAAAAGTACTTGGAAATGTTGGTAAGCTTTCGAAACAAAATGCTGGTTGTGTCCGAAAATGACAATATAAACGAGTTTAAATTAGAGAGAAACAAGATTACGTGGAAGTGTATGTATGTTATTTGAATGGACTGACTAGGTATGGTGAAAGAAGGATGTGATTTGCGAGTTTGGGGACCAAGTATGTGAAATCAGGGATAATAATAGCTGACAAGGATAGAATAAAACACAACGAGATAGGCAACTGAAAATATGTTTTTTTGCATATAAAGCTAGGGCACTAGCATGTTGCAGGAATTATGCCTACCGGAGCCGCAGTGCTACATCTTCGCATGAGCGTGATGATTATCGTGCTTCAGATGAGAGAGAAAGAGAGACGGAGAGAGAGAGAGAGAGAGAGAGAGAGAGAGAGAGAGAGAGAGAGAGAGAGAGAGAGAGAGCGAGAGAGATAGAGAGAGACAGACAGACAGACAAACAGAGAGAGACAGAGAGAAAATCCTGCATATTTTTAGGATTATATCATATAGTTATATACAAAGAACGTAAAATGAAGGCTAAGTGCAATATCAGATTACACTGTCACCTTTGGTCTCCCTTTTTTAATTCCAATGACTTCTTTCTTGGTACTTTTTTATGATCGAATATGATGGGGAGCTGCATATCAAGGCGTCTGAAGTACAATAAAGTACGCAATTACATTAATTTGATACATGAATTGTAGATGCCTGATCATGTGCATTGGGAGCTTTGTTTTGAATATTTACATTTGTATGCCTTTCTGGATGCGTGGTCATGACAGCCTACCTGTAGTCACATTAAACTGTGCAAATGCACACACAAATTTGTTTATTGTTCCCAATGTCTAATACTGACGCCACTTCAAAATTAAAATTATCAATTTTGTGATATATTTCACAACAAATCTAGCAAATAAAACGTATCTAAACCAAGAAGCGCTTCTTTACTTTGTTTAGTATAAGCTTCTTTAAAGGAATATCTCATTTTTCCCTTTCTGTATGTAACGTTTCACCTTTACCCAAGCCTGACTTCATACTTAATCCAAAGAAGAAATAAATCAGACAGCAGAGATGAATTACTGGCTATGTGAATACTTTCATTTGTTGAAATACCAATGACCCAAAGTTGAGATGTTAGTATCTAGCAGAAAATTAATAGCGCTGAACAGATTTCCTATGGTATATGGTTCACGATTGCATACCATATTACATTTCTGAGAGTCAAAAGCGCCATTTTTTCTTTGAAAGTCTATATTAGTATATTTGTGATTAACAATTGATAATTACTTTACCAACAGCTTCATTTTTGCTGTTATGTAAGATTCTTATATAAAGTAAAAAGGTGAAAACCGCACTTACATTTAGCATATTTATTTACAAAGCTTGGAGACAACGTCTACTAAGTAAGTAATACTCAAAAAGAAAACAAAAATGTCATTGTGTTTGTGTGGTGCAACATAGTATGTACAAGAGTGCTTTTTAATGACAAGGAAACACAACAGAACTGAATTGATAGTTCGTTAGCAGTACATTTGACTGACCTACAATGAGTCTTTATTGATAAGCATTTCGAAGTAATTGAGCGATTCCAAAAGCACAAACGGTATTGACAAGCTTTACCATATATTTCTATCTGAAAATAATTTGTAATCATGTTTTCATGCATGTTTATTACTCTTTAAGTATGGTTCTTGTGTAGTAAGTACATAAACATCGTAACGTTTTAAATATGAAGAGGTAGTAACTCCAATTTTTTAAACATCGCCCCCCTCCCCCCCCCCCCCCAAAATAATAATAACGCCAGCAAAGTTAGAGATATTAACAGGTTTATCACTATTTGTTGTCCAATATCTCTGTTTAAGGCAATTGCAATTCTTGGTGAAGAATATAAATTGAGAAAAAACGTTGTAGGAGAATTTGTTCAAAGTGTTTTTTTCTAAATTCATATCTAATATCTGACAAGGAATTGTTCAATTTAGTAAATTCACTTCCTTGGCTCATTTACAGGTAAAACTACTAACCTCATAACTGGAGGGCTAGGCTCTTGGATTACACACACACACACACACACACACACACACACACAAAACATGCGACTATGAAGCAAAGATATCCTGCTACCTAGCATCATTCTTAACATTCAATATTAACGCAGCTGTACGAAAGATAAAACCCAACACTGGTCATACCACCTGTCATGTCTTCGTAACACATGTTATCCACAAAGTTGCACAAACATCAGATACCGGAGTATTTTAAATGCTTGTCATAAAATATAATTTATGTGATAATAAGCGAGAATGTCATACATTTGATGACATATACATACATGCATACATACATACATACATACATACATACATACATATATACATACATACATATACATACATACATACATACACACATATATACATACATACATACATACATACATACATACATACATGGTCTATAAAAATGTGTATTTTCATCTGGAACTATTCCATTTTCTCTTTATAAGTTCACACGGTATTATCATGGGACATACTTCATTTGTATTCGAATTGACAAAACTGAATAGTCTGCATCATAACCTATGTAAACGTTTCAGTTGATATCTGCCAGGGAAATGCATTTGGAAAGACAAAACTTACAGAGTTCTTACAACAGGACGGGGTCATTGATATCAAAACATGCTACACAATAGTACAGGCATTTGTTCAAGCAGTTTCAAGCTTACATGATGCTGGTCTCTGTATGCCGGAGATGGACGTCGACAACGTCATAGTGCGAGAGGAAAAGGCAAGTGTTTGCAGAATATACAACTTAGAGATCCGCAAACCCTTCCACATGGTTGGTGACAAATCACATCTGATCTATTTTTGTACTCTGTGTGACGAAAAAAGTTGCAATGTATTATTGGAAAGAAATGTTGTCATACAAGTGTCTTCAGAAAAACCTATTCGGATAAACGTGCCATTGCAAAAAAAATATTTGGGTAAAGGTCCCATGAATAAGATGGCAAGGGGTTAAATGTTTTATTAGAATCTAATATTCTTGTAAAGGTGCCATATTCAGGGAAAAGCTTCATAGAGAGGCTAATAAAATTGTACATCTTTCATATAATTAATTTCCTGTTTAAGCTTTGTGTGAAGCATATTACAATAACATATTTTATGCACGTCCAAAACCACTCATGTGTGCATTCTAAAACTGTTTATATATTATATATTGCTTCAAATCGGAGCTGAATTACATTTTCTTATATCAGCACTCTGTCGTGAGAAGTGGAGTTTTACATGATGTGTCATTGCGATAATTCTGATTGTTTTCAAGGATATTTTTGAGTTGGTTTTTTAAAATATTTCATCACTGATCATTTTATGTAATTGTGATTGTACTCATTGTAGTGCACAGTCGCTCAAACTCAAAGCATCTTGTTACACGAGAAGGGCAATGTTTTCTATTCTCCAAAACACAATTTGTTTAATATATGTACATGTCACAATTTTTTCGCATTTGTGCAATATAAGATATTAGGCAGATGGCATGCAATAATAAAGATAATTTATAGATATGCTGTCCAGTTGGCTTTAATTAACCATTTTACTATTCACCAGTGAAGGCGGGTATCTATCCCTTTGTAGAAAATAAACCGCATCATATAATAAAACGGCACACCACCCGTGTCATGTGGTGAAAACTGCCGTTTAAAATGTAGCTTGTGGTGACCAAATATGTCAAAAATCGGGGCTGAATCATGCAAATGAAATTCAATGTACATTTAGTTCCTGTTACACAATAACCCGCGATATACAGTGAAATTACAGGTACGACAAGTTGGGAAAAGTTATATGCCAGGTGTAATTACACATATTGTAATCCTTGTCAAACTTACTTACAGCAGCTGGCATTCAGTAAAATGAAGTTTAGAATTACAAGTTCTACTTTAGAACACGGGAAGAGACCACATTAGAGAGAGACCATTACGTGTAAATATCACAGTTAAAATCAGTCCAAGTCTAAAACCGTCCAGTCCTGGCACATATGTCTACATGAACATCACCTGGAACAACAGCAAGACTGGACTAAGCATAAAACAATGCATTCTTGATTCAGCATCTCAAAAAGTTAAGATGTTATATTGACAACAACAAAAATATTGACCGTCATGAAAAATAGAAGTAGACAACAGTTTTTGATAATGTTAGCGAAGCTGCAACGAAAACCCGAGTAAACGAGAACTATCAATGTCAAAAACACTCTGTCATCAAGCAAACCAGGTCCAAATCCAGAAGTTCTATCCAGACCTGCCAACACCTTTATGATAATATTAAACATCAGTCAGCCAATTTAAAATGCAGTATGAAGGAAAACATATCTCTCTCTCTCTTTAACTTGACACTGGTACCAAAACCATCAATTGTAGTTTAAATAGATTTGACGCTGACAACTCTCCACTTTAAGCAATATCTTGCCTCATACAGGCATTGTATAAAATGTCAGTTACATTGTTGGGTTTACATATTTACTACCTCATTTATGTGACATCTCAAAACCACCGGATATCTATATTGTAAATTTTCATATTGACCCGGAAACTTCAGAAAAGAACATTTGAATTTCATTTTCAAATATCCCTGTTTAAGAAGCTTTTGAACAAGCAGAAAAGGACTGGAGTCCGAGTTGCCTAAAAGAGTGATTACTCTGGTGAAGGCAATTAACCTGGGCACATGGCCACCATAAGCAGGTCTGAGTAGAATAGTACTATGCACAAGTGGGTAATTTAGTACTCTGAATTTGGAGTCATCACGTTTGTTATAATATTTTTTGCTTCAATTCACTTTTATTGTTATACACCATTATGTCTAAAAATGAACATTCCATGTCATTTGCTGTACTTTGTTCAGTCTAAATTATTAAATGAAAAATACGATAAATTTATGTCGACCTGTATGGGATTCGAACCCTATCAAATGAAAAATACGATAAATTTATGTCGACCTGTATGGGATTCGAAAAGTGTTTACTATAGATGCTTAATAGATCATCAATGTATCTTAAATTAATGTGATGGTGGGTCAGAGGTAATGTCAGTAAAAGTCAAATAGTAAGGGAAACAAAACCCACATTTTGAAATTCCATCCCAACAATGACAGCAACTTTGAAAATAGCAAAAAAATAAAGAAGCAAGAGTTACTAATTGAGCCATTTACAAATGATCAGATACTCATTTGCTGTTTTTACTGTAATCGGTTATATTATGCCATATAATTTCATTCTACAGTATATTGGTTTAGAAACATTAACGGTTCCTATTGCATTTTGCCTGTCATTTTTCTTAGAGCGAGCCATTTTTCGGGTTGCTTGGTGTTTTGCGGGTGGCAGGTAGTGGTAGCTATGGAAATCCGTTCAATATACTCTTCTAATGAGACCAACTATTTAAGGAGAATTACTGTCTCTAGACTAAACTGGACTACATTCATTCATAAAAAAAAATTCCCTCAACAATCTTTTTTTTTTCCTGATGACATCTGGGATGCCATGTAATAATTTGAACATAATTGCTTTGTACTCAATGCCAAAATGATTCATTTAGTTTTTTTTAAACCAAAAGCGTACGTAATGAAAATCTGTCACAAACCTTGTTGGTTTTACCAAAGTTTGGCTTGTGGTGATTTATGCAGATTCAACTCCTTACAACTTACGAAGTGTAAGATCACACAACTGTATGAATTACTTGATATTACATAAAAGGCAATACATCTGGTGGTGCTGGGGCCTAACATAAAGTAGAGTAGGATGTTTTTAGAAATGGACTCGAACGAGTCTTGTTTTCATGTGGCCGTTCATGTGTCTGTGATTACAAACTGGGATTTAGCATTCGCACATACGTTTTGTATCTGTAACTTGATACTCCAGCCAAAATTCCCAACACCACAAAAAGTACAAATATGCGCACATATACATTGAAATGAAAGAAATGATCAAAAGTAAGGCTACGCTTAAAACGGAACAAAACTAGTTCTAATTTGATACAGGGTTTGTGTCTTATCATTGTAGGATGCTCTTACTGTGGCCTTACGTGGAATACCTTGTGCCATTAACCGGTATGTAAACGAACAGCCATTGGACATGGAGCGTGTAGGCAAAGTGTGTATTAAGATACTTCGATGCCGCATGCCAACTGGGGCTGCTACCACTTAAATGGATGACATGTAAAAGGCATGTCATCTCTTTTTAATGTTATAAATTTACAACCACATGCACGCACAACTCTCTCTCTCTCTCTTTCTCTCCTTTATATATATATATATATATATATATATATATATATATATATATATATATATATATACATTGTATATATATATGTGTGTATGTATGTATCTATGTATGACAGAGAGACAGACAGACAGAAAGAGAGAGGGAGAGAGAGAGACAGAGAGAGACAGAGAGAGAGACAGAGAGACAGAGAGAAAGAGAGAGAGAGAGAGAGAGAGACGAGAGAGAGAGAGAGAGAGAGAGAGAGAGAGAGAGAGAGAGAGAGAGAGAGAGAGAGAGAGAGAGAGCACAGGTGTTTCAGCAGCAAGTGACATTTATGACGGGATGCTGGACATACCCTTGCATTCTACAGAAGTGGTAGAAATGCTTGATTAATTGTGGCTTTCATGGTGCTGTGTTACCGTGTTGAACTGACCACCTGGAGTTTATAGGTGTAATATAAATTCAAGCATGACCACACATTTTATGTTTTCCATTTCATCTGAACGTGTCTGTGTGGGTCTTCACAGAAGTCTTTATATGTAGTTTTTGATCTCTAGCATATTTGAAACGGGGGTTAAGCAAATTATAATGGAAGACACTGTGTAGTATTTCAGCCTTTATTGTAGCTAAACTAGATGTTGTTGTTTCAAAAATTTCATGCATTACGACGAGTCTGAACTCTTCTGCAGTAATGTTTCTCAAGGTTGCTGACAATGTGTAGGTCATTAGTTTATATAAGTGCATAAGCCATTCCAATGAGTATATGCGTTTCTCATTAGGTTTTGGCGCAATCCCCGCATTTTGTCGATCTTGTTTCATTCATTGGAATTGTGTAATAAGCGACATGCACTGAAACTGTTGCGTGCTGTCATTAAAAAGCGCATAAAGCAGAGTTGCTGCTGGGATAACTGATGACATCACTTGAAACAGTGGAACCTTATCCCCGGCAGTAGGCGCACGCGTAAGTGTGAAGTAAGTAGCAAGCACAGCTCACCTAGATTCTCTTGCTCTCCTTTCTTGCTGAATGTGTATAAGCCACTTTGTTTACATATGTAGGTTATGGTGGTACTACTTCAAGTGAATGATAAAAACCGCTTGTTAAGAAAATGAAATGGGCACACTGTGCATTACATCTGATCTAAATTGATGTAGTGTTTTATAGTAGCCAAGGTTTTACATGTGGCAATTCAAACTAACAGTCCAATGCTACTGGTAAGCACACTGAGATGTGCATTTTGGGAAAACCTGCTTGTTTAAATGCCGCTACCAGGTACCTCCACTTCACTGTTTGGAACTGATTAAATGTGTGTGAGTTGATTTCACAATGATATGTTTGCCTCACTATTTAAAGAAATTGTCATTTTGAAACTCACAAAGATAAAAAAAAATAAACCGAGGCTTTTTGCATGATAATTGAAGTTAAGGTAAGAGTTGTAACATTCTGACAGAAATTATTGTGAAATGGCACTGTGGGGCAAACTATATATTAAACGGAAGGTTGATTGCCAAAAACAAATGTTCTCTCTCATAAAATGCCTTCCATGATAGTTTCCAGTAAAATGTTGGCGGGATGATTAAATCATCATCCAGAACGCACTGGATTCACATTTTCGCTTTTTTGTATGATTACCTTCACCAGGTTCAAAGTAACCATTCCTGTAGCTGGTAACAGTAACAGTAAAACAATTAAACCTTTCTAAGTCAATGCTTCATAAAGAATTTTCTGCATCAATGGTCCTTTATGACAAATGGCAAACTTTCCTATTGCGCAACATGCTGCCAAAAATATTATTGGAACTGGATCCACCCGTAGCTATTGACTTAAAGTAAACTTTCCTTCCGTCAAACGATTGATTTAAGTCTTCTACACGAAAATGATATCAAAGCAGATTGCCAGGTTTGGGACAAAACTGTTGCCAGATGGTGCATGCTTGAATGTAATTGTTCATTTAGTTGGAACATACTAGGCATTCAGAAAATCGTTCTCAACGTTGCATAAGTTCTTAGCACATTCTGGCAGTTTGACAAATGGCCATGATGATAACTTCAATCTCTTCAGGTAATGCCAGCTGTGAGCTGAAGTTGTCATCATTATCACCCTCAATCAACTGCTCATCGCTGAACAGATTTGGCGACTGTCTTGTCACTGGGCAAGATACTGTACGCTAAATAGTTAAATATGGGCTTGACGTGTGGTGAAGTTTCTGAAAATCTGGGTTGTAAGCGGTCAGGCCCTTCCGTTTTGAAAAAAAAAAAAAAGAAGAAGAAAAAAACAAAACATTACAGTCGCCTTCTATGGGTGACTGTCCGTCTCAAGGCAGGAGTAAAATGTGTTTCTTTACATTGGTATTTAAGCCTGAATGTTGATGTAATGCTAATTCCAGAATCTCTACCCTTTGCAGCATTTAACTTTGCTCTCATTCTTGGACTGTAACATATAAATGCGGGTAATGATCTTATAGACCAATGGCTCATGCATAGAAGGCACTTATCTTGCATGTGTGATGGATCATTGATGCACACCTAGACTACTCGCATATTTTACTGAAATGGCATGTCAGATTCCGACCATAATTACGCAACAGGTCCTCTGTGCAGAAATGGATCTTTGCAAATAGTGGGACCGGTCACGACTTCTCTGTATTTCTACATAATTTGACATTCGTGTCTTTTGTTTTGCGCTTTCTCCGCGACACTAGCTGTTCAGAATTTCCAACATTTGGTGCCGCTATACCTATCTTTTTTTGCTTTTTATTTGATAACAAAGGGATTTGCAATGTCAAGTATGACATTTCCTCAAGCCCTGCAGAGTAATTAGGCTATGATATTAAATGGAAATGGTGTGTTCCGTCCATTCCTGAGTCATATGGAAAAGAGAATCTGCTAACAACAATTCTGTGGCTTTTTTTTAAATCCATCTCGGAAAGAGTACTCATAGCCTTTTAATTAATTATTGCAGTCACAAAATACACGCTTCTGGTTTTATTCTCCTGTGTGCTAAGGCAGAAAGGTCAGCACAAGTATCAATAGGACATCATTATAGAAATGTTGGAATCCACTAATATTTAAAAAACAACCCAGATAGTTCTATGTTGCTAAATGAATATTGCTTACAAGACTCTGAGGATCATTTACTATAATATATTATTATATGTCCCCGCCCCCTTCAATTGTTTCAGCTACGTAACAGCATGTTGCTTTTCTTGATGTGCATGAGTATAATGTAAGTCCCCTTTACCGCAAGGTGATGCCAAGATTGGAGGTCTAGAAACATTTTTTTCACTGTTTCAAAAGCTTCTTGGTGTTTGCTAGACCAGCTAAACTCTTCTTTTCCTTTTTGCTTGGGCTTCACAGTGGCTTAAATCTTTTTGCAACATGAATAGAAACACTGACCTATAATTAATGTCGCGCATTAAACATATTTACTCCCCAGGCTGTATTGAGAACATACATTTCTTTATAGTGACGTACCTATCAAATATTGGCTGAAAACATGCTAGCATCCTCTTATTGGTTGGTATTTTGTGATCTATGTACATGACTTTGCCCGTAAATAGTTTGCACTTTATAAGACAAGTCGATTCATCCATTATTAAAGCTTCAAGATTGCTAGCAAAATGCTTCCTATGCCTGCCTTTCTTTTTGTTAAATGCGATGATGCCATCATGACCAGCAATGAAAAATACTCTTTAATCTGGGATTACACTGATTCTTTTGTCTCTTTCATTATTTTCGGCTGAAATAGTGCATGTGGGACAAAAATACTGATAGCGAGCTTTTTAGTCAGTCAGCTGAGCCTTTGGGAGGGTCTGTTGTCCGTCGTCCACAATTAACATTTTCGACTTCTTCTCCAAAACCGTTGGCCAGATCCACCCGAAGCACATCCCCACCAAGTTTGAAAAGTGGTCACAGTCCAGTGATTTTTGTATTATTATTTTTTTTTTTAGTATTAGCTTTGGGGGAAATTTTAAAAAATCCTTTTCTCCAAAACTGCTCACCCAAATGCTTTTGATATCCCAGAGGGACACTCCTGGGGACTCCCAAGTTCTGAATTTTTTCACCAGAGGGCACTGCGATTTTTTTTGTGCTTTTGCTATTTTCGCCTTCTTCTTCAGAACCGCCAGATTAAGCTGAAACTTGGTGGATATGTTCCTTGTAAACGGGTCAAACAAAGTTGTTCACTAGATTGCACTGCTGTGGATTCCTGATTTTTAACGATTTCTTTTTGATTCGGGTACTTGTAGGTCAATGCAGCTTTCCTATTGATCACTATGTAAGTCAATGGACATTCTAATGCCAATTCACATTTTTTACTTCTGCAAAACCGTTATCCAGATTGATTTCAAACTTGGTGGCAATGCACCTTGGGTGGGTTTCTACGAGGTTTGTTCAAATGGTCACGGTTCAGTTATTTTCGATTTTTACTGAATTTTAAAAAAATCATCTCCTCCGAACCACGTTCCCAATTACTTTGAAATTGTATAGGGACACTTCTGAGGACCCCTATATCTTAATTTGTTCAACAGGAGGCGCTGCATTTCTTTTCTTCTTCTTCTTCTTCTTTTTTTTTTTTTTTTGTACGTTTTTGCTTTATCCGACTTGTTCTGCAAAACAATTCCTCAGATTGTGCTTAAACTTGGTGGGTATGTTCTTTATGGAAGGGTCACACAATTTTGTTCACCAGGTGGCGTTGCTGTGGATTTCTGATTTTTAACGAATTATTCAGTTCGGGTACCTGTTGCTCAGTGCAACATTCCTATTGTTTACAATGTAAGTCAATTGCAATTGCAATAGTAATTCATATTTTCGACCTCATCTCCCGAACCGTTAGCTAGATTCACTTCAAACTTGGTGCGGATGTATCTTGTGTCGGTTTCTACCACTTTCAAAACAATGGTCATGGTCCAGTGATATTTTCGATTTCAACGAATTATTTTGCTCATTTTGGGGAAAAATCTTAAAAGAAATCTTCTTCTCCGAAACCGAGTTGCCAATCACTTTGAAATTGAATAGGGATGCTTCTGGGGACCCCCGGACCTTAAGCTGTTCAGCAGGTGGTGATTTTTTTTTCTGTGATGATTTTTTGTGTTTTTTCTTTTTTCGACTTCTTCTCCAAAACAGTCTCTCAGATTGTGCTGAAACTTAGTAGATATGTTCCTTGTGGAAGGGTCACACAAGGTTGTTCACTTGCTGTGGATCGCTGATTTTTAACGATTTTTTTCAATTTCCTTACTTGTTAGTCAATGCAAACATTGTGTTTACTATGTAAATAAATGGGAATTGCAATGATAGTTTACATTTTCAACCTCATCTGAAAACCATTACCAGATTCACTTTAAACTTGGTGGGGATGTGTCTCGGGTGGGTTTGTACCAAGTTTATTCAAATGTTCACGGTCCAGTGATTTTTGGTTTCAGTAGGAATTGTTCTTGCTGATTTCCCATGCATATTGATTACCATGCAAGTCAATGGGGATTGCAAAGTCATTAGGGTTTGCAATGCTAGTTGACAATTTTTTACATCTTCTGCAAAATCATCAGCTAGATTCACTTCGAACTTGGTGGGGGGGGGGGGTGTTTCTTGGGTGGGTATCTGCCAAGTTTGTTCAAATGGTCACAGTCAAATGATTTTTGGATTTTTTTATTCATTTTTATTTTTTGGGGGGGGTCATTTTTTGGACAAATCTTCAAAAGTCTTTATCCTTGTATATACTCAGCCAATTTGTTTGAAATTGAATAGGGACACCCCTTTGTATGAGAGTGATACATGTATAGTAGGTGAGTGACCTTGACCTTATTTCCAAGGTCACAAGGCGAGGTGCATGGAAGTCACTGTTTATAGGGTAACTTGAGCACAATTAAGGGCAGGACACTCATGTTGGCAGAAGTGCGCCCTAGGTTAATACCTCAGAACTCACCGAGTCAATCAAGGGTGACTTAATGCATGGTTAGTTGTGCCACAATGCAGGCCCAAATTTGGATAGGTTTTGTCTCAGGTTTTGTGTCAATATTTTTCATAGTGACCGTGTTTTCTGCTATCTTTAGTACATCCTGGTATCTTACAGTTGTGCACTGGCATGCTAGCTTGTAGTTACACTTGTAGGTTATTGAAATAATTGGCGTTAAAAAAATGACACCAACTTTCTTGTGTTAACCCAATGGGAGAAAAAATGGTGAGACTTGAAAGTGTCCCCCGAGACTTGGAGAAACGTCCATGACGGGAACATAGTAGTCAGCGCCACCGGTGGCAAAAATTGTCCCTATCTCGGAACTAAGCTATTGCATAGGGACACTTCTGGGTATGAGGGGATACATGTACAGTAGGTGAGTGACCTTAACCTCATGTCCAAGGTCACAAGGTGAGGTGCATGAAATTCATTGTTTATAGGATAACTTGAGAACTATTAAGGGTAGAACATGCATATTGCACATGTTAGTTGTCCTTAATAAGGGCCAGACTGAGACAGTAGACCAGTGACCTTGACCTCATTCCCAAGGTCATAGGGCCACTTGCTCAAATTTTACTGTTCACCTGACAAGTTGAGAGCTATTTGAACTTGGACCTTGATGTTGAACATGATGCTTGTCCTGAGCAAAGGCCTGACTTAGACAGTACATGGGTGACCTTAACCTCATTCTCAAGGTCACTGGGACCCAGACACTTACATGAATTATACTTTTCATTTTTTAACTTGAGAACAGTGTAAGGTAGGACTTTGATGTTGAACTTGTTGCTGGTCCTCTATTCAGGAAAGATAAATACTGTACATTAGTGACCTTGACCTTATTATCAAGGCTACAGGGCCACTAACATGGATTTTGCTGGTCCCGTGATAACCAGTATTTGTACTGTGACTTTGATCTTGCACATGGAGATGGCCCTCTATGAAAGATATATTGAGAATAGGTCAGTGAACGTGACCTCATTTCCAAGGTCATAGGGTAATTTAGTCAACTGAGCACAGGACTGCCACAGTCCTGTTATTGTAGAAACTGATTTCTGTCACGAAATCGCAACACCTGTGTACTATTTTTGTTTCCTTTGACAATTACAAGCCACACAAAGTATTTTTGATGCCAATTACATTTATTACAATCTCTGTTTGGGAATACAAAAAGTTGCTTCCTTGACGCCCTACTTACAATCTGAGTCAAAGAAGCACTCTACATCCTGTACCAGATATCCGTGCAACATTAAGGGCTTGGCATATGGGAGACAGGGAGCTCAGTACTTTGTCCCCACTTTGGAACTCACCTCACCTGACATACAGTTACCTGTTTCATCTCAGTGAAAGTTGGTCTGCCATGTTACATTATGCATTAGGCCACGAGTTGATTTGTTTGACCCCAGCGAAATGAAAATGGGTAAGACTTAGAATATAAATAAGGATTTATTATATAAATAAATTTGGTCTTTAAATCTTGCAGACGATAAAATTGTTTGTCTTCAATCCACGATCTGACTTGTCCCTGCAGCGTTCTTTTGTAAATTCTTATAACCATTTGTACTGGCGATTAAGTATTGAGTTTCAAAAGAGTGTGTGTTTCAAAGTAATCCAAAAAATAAAAGGAAATGTGCAGCACACAAACATTGGTTGGATGTAGTGCCTGAAAGCAACCTAGTACAAAGACAGTTTATGAGAGTTGTTTGATTTCCTGATGCACCATTAGTAGGCACATTGAAACGAAATTTCTAACACACAAGACAGTTGGGACTCTACACACTACAGACAAGTAAGAACAGAAGCAATATGATTGCCTCCTGGTCTGCACAGATCAAAGTCAGCATTTGGTACGGGTTATAGCAACTTTACTATATATTTTATTCCTCTGTTTATGTGTATCATGTATTGTGTATCTGTATATTAAATTCCTAGGTACCGGCAGTAAAATGAAACATAATAAACACACTACGGATCTCTCCACGTGCCATCAGTCATCGTCATCACTAAACTCTTTCGTTTTTTTTTGTAAAATCTGCTGGCCTTTTTCACTCCACATTTTGTGAGAATGTATCTTGGGTGTGTCTTTGCCAAGTTTGTTTAACTGTTAATGTTCCATTGATTTTGGATTTTGGATTTTTTTCTTTTGTCATATTTTTAATTAATTTGTGGGGGATATATTTAAAAACCATTTTCTTCGAAACGGCCAATCTTGTATCATTGCCCAACAACAGCGCGCCCCTTTAGCGCAAACGGTGACGATTGAAAACACACAATCATCTGGAAAAGGATATATATATATATATATATATATATATATATATATATATATATATATATATATATATATATATATATATATATATATATATATATATATATATATATATCATGAACTTCATTAGAATATTGGTACAAGTGATAACCCTTTGGTGACTTTATATATATATATATATACATATATATATATATATATATATATATATATATATATATATATATATATATCATGAACTTCATTAGAATATTGGTACAAGTGATAACCCTTTGGTGACTTTATACTGTAAATTATTCACTCAAGATTCAGCACCAGATGTTGGCAGATCATTTAACTATTTTTTTTGAAGATATAGTCTAGAAAGATTACATTAAGAACAAAGAATTTCACAGTAACGTTACTAATAAGAAATTTAAATTGAGAAACCCCCAACCGCATAATGTGGTATTATCTTGTGAATCTTCCAATGCCATTTATATGATATCCTGCATCAAGTGTAAATCAGAATATGTGGCCCTACCTACTCACACAGATAAAAAGAGACTTAGTGGTCATAAAACTACAATTAAAAATTACAAGTTAAACACTTTTTTTGTGTAACCATTTGAATTCTGCAGAACATTCACATTTGGGTTGCTGGATACAAATTATTGATTACATAGAGCTAAATTTGTTAGACCAAGACAGTTAAGTTAACACAAGGAAATTATTACAAATGGAAGATTTTTGGATCAAAAACACTTAATGCAGCGTTTCCTTATGGACTCAATGACAGAATTTTAGGCTTCGGTGATGTTAGGAATTTGGACTTTGCAACTCTTGGCAGCAGTCACACACCTTGTCATGATAATCAGGCTAGTATTCAAAGAAGAAGAAGAATTCACAGATAAAGAAAATCACGGAAAAACAGGAAATGTAGGAATGTGGATACAAAAGACCATGTCCATTATTTACTACAGGCTTTCTACAATAGCATCGAGCAATTACATACAGCTCTTAAAGCACTATCTTTCCAAGACATAACAAAATACTAAGTAATTCAGAGCACACATTTCTGCATTTGTGTGTGTGTGTGTGTGTGTGTGTGTGTGTGTGTGTGTGTGTGTGTGTGTGTGTGTGTGTGTGTGAAATTGTGTACGCTTACACAACAACTATTCCGAAACCGGATTCTTATAAGAAAAAAACAGATCAAATGTTTTGCAGCATTCGTTTCAACCACAAAATTATTGATTCACTAAACATTCAGTCCCTTTTCAAATTGAAATTTGTTCGTAACATGATTTCCAAGGAGTGCAAAATAAAAGATCCCCCCCCTCCCCATCATGTCCTATAAATATGGCAACAATATTGGACAAAGTATCATGAATTACAGGACATTTCTGGCTTCAATTACTCTTACAGATATCGCAGCGAATCAAAATTGTGACTGTATGCCAAACAGTAAATATCCTAATTTTGTTGACGCATACCACAAACATGTATTTACAGGTCATTTGGATATTATACATAATTCAAGTTGAAAAGAAATTATGAAAAAGGTCCAAATTTAAGATATGTCCCAAGTTGAACATTGACAGTATTTTTCAAGATACGTTGAATGCATTTGATTCCTACTGTATGGGCAAAGAAAGAAAAAATTGAATTTCAGAAATCTGAATGATGGTTATCTAACCTGGAAAGAGTCTTTAGAAATATAATTTATAGTTACAAATCCCACATTAAGAATTTCAATACGGTTAATCTAAATAACCTGTAGTTTCAAAAGCAGTAAAAAAACTACAAGAAAGATTAGTAGTCACTAACATAGATAAGGCAGGGAGCAATTTTGGGATCATCTGCAAAAAATATTATGTTGTAATATTATATTTAATGGATATTTTGAAAAAAAAACTCGGTATAAACAACATATCAGACATAAGAGGAAATGACGTGTGTAAATAAACACAAACAATCGATTGATAATTTGATAGATATACATACAGATGAGATGAAAAGGAATTTTAATATCAAAATTTCTTTAGAGGACTCCTCTATTCCACTTTTGTTCTGGATACCCAAATTACATAAAAACCCTTTTAAATCTAGATTCATAGCCGGTGCTGCAAAATGTACATCAAAACAATTATCAAAAGAAGTACAATGTTTTGACTGCAATTAGGAATAATTTTCGTAACTACTGTAATGCAATTTCTAGAAACTGTGAAATGAATTGTTTTTGGAGTATTAGCAATTCTTCCGAGTTTGTATCTAAAATCAAAGATGTGAAAACAAAAAAATATTGAATGTTTTGATTTTTCTACACTGTACACATATCTACCCATAGATGAAGTTAAAAGTACCCATTCAGAATTAATAAGCAAAATGACTAAACATAATAGTAAACCATACATTATTATCAATTCATTTTCAAGGAAAGCATATTGGTCACACAATAAATATTCAAAAAGTAACATTAAATCTTACACTGTTGAAAATTTTATAGATGCTATAAAATTTCTTTTGGATAATACTTTTATTCTATGCAGACCATTGGTTTTGCAACAAATAAAAGGCATTCCAATGGGGAGCAACTGCTCCCGTTTACCGGTAGATTTGTATTTAACCTGGCTTGAATTGAAGTATATGGATAAGTTGATGAAAAAGGACTTTCAAATGGCTACAAATTTATCAAACAACACAAGATATATTTATGACATTGCTTGTGTAAATGTACATAATTTCAGTGAAACTGCTAAAGAAAATTACCCAAAAGATATCCCTTTTGAGGGTAACAATTCAGATGGTTTAAGAGATGTGTTTTTTGGACTTGGATATTCAGGTCACTAATGACAGGTTTTGTATTAAAGTCTATCCCAAAATAGATGGGTTTAACTTTGAATTAGTTAATTATCCTTTCCCGGACAGTAATATTTCGGATACTATTAGATATAATACATTTTTGTCACAGATTTTGAAATTTGGTCGTATTTGTTTTATATTTTTCAGGACTTTGCGTGTAGAACCAAATTTATTTACAATAAACCTGAGTCAAGAGGATACAAAGGTGTACTTTTGATCAAATATTTCTACAAATTTTGCTATAAATATCCCGAGATGGTTAGAAAGTTTGGCTTCAATAAATTTAAAGACTCTGGCTTTCCCTGTTTTGCCACTTAATTTTATCTTTTGACATCATTCTGTTTAAATGTTTACCTTTCAGACATTTTAGGCTTACATGCTTTCTGCTAGGTAAACCCCCAGGGGCTACAGGTAGCAAAAAGCAGCCTACGACAGTTACAAGCTTGCCTAATTGTAATTGATATGTGGTTAATATTTCCATTGCCTTCTCTTTACATAAATACAAATGACTCTCATTCTTTTCTGACTTGCCCTACAATTCTACTGTTAAAATCCAAAGATTATTAAAAAGTTTGGCCACAACAATTTGCAGTTTTAAGACTTGTCTGTTCTGCTACTTAACTTTAACTTTTGGCATCTTTCTGTTTCAATATTCACTTTCAGACATTTTAGGCTTACATGTTTTCTGCTAGGTAAACCCCCAGGGGCTACAGGTAGCAAGAAGCGGCCTACGACAGTAACATTTTGCCTAATTGTACTTAAAATCCTGTGAAAAATGGTTTTGATAGCATGTTTTTGGCATGAATACTAATGACTTTCATTCTTTTCTGATAAGCCTAAAATGCACATTTACTCACTATTAAAAAAAAAATACTCAAAATTGACAGTATTTTCTCAAATGTCACAGACCTGATACATTACGTTGACACATTGACTCAGGGTTGGCAGTGAAATAGAGCTTAATTGTTTGAAGAGTAGGTGTCATCATGGAGTTTGTTTTACATCGCTGGTGCAGGATGTACATTGTTGCAGTCCTTGTTAGGATTTCCCTTGGTTTATAATACACGTGTTCCAGCTGCAACTGTTTATTTTACAATCACCGGGACTGAATATAATGTCCCAGCTTGCTTGTTTCCACTTCAGTTAAACATTCGCGGATGGTTTAACAAGGATAAGCTGTCCAGTTAGAAAGGGTACATATTGGTTTAAGGGTAATTGAAATTGTTCTTATCTGAACCTGTACTATGCAAATTTGGTTATTATGGTTTGTTTGACAGGTATTCTTCTTTCATATGAAGTTCTGCATTTGTAAGCAAAACTTCACGTATTTAGCTAATTCATCAATTGCCACGTTCATATTTATTCATTATTATGTGGGTTGTCTTTGCTGAATATTAAGCTTAGACAAGGAGCCGCTACACAGAGAGACATGCACGGGTAAAAGGCTCCGAAACATGTTGAGTGTTTACCTGCTGAAGACCCTTTAATTTTTTTGGGGTAATACAGCCTATGTCAAAATTTTACAGAGGAACGTGTACAATATGGACAATAGTACTTCTATGTATATAAGCTAGACAGGGACAGGCTAGCTTATGGAGAGGAAAGAGTTCGGACTGCGGAATAGGGTGAAGACTACTAGGAAGGGGTTTTGGACAAAAAGACACAAGTACAATGTAGTAGAGGCTGAGTTTGCCAATACTTATCTAAAATTTGAGGTACGGGTGGCCCTACAGCATCTAGGAATAAAGCCAGGCCGCATGCAAGTGATTTAGGGGCTATGCGACATTCGTGACGGGAAGCTAGACTCACCTTGTATTCTACAGAAGTGGTACAAGTACTTGAGCACTTGTGTGTTTCGTGATGCAGTGTTACCGTGTTGAACTGACCACACAGAGTTCTGAGGTGCATATAACTTCAAGCATGGCCACACATTTCTATATGTTTTCCATTTCATCTTCACATGCCTGTGTGAGGCTTGAAACAAAACGCTAATGTGTACTTCCTGAAGTTACACTGAATGTGTTCTATCGAGATATATACGACCAACAGCTTGCATAGTGGTACCTATCCGGTTATCACCAGTATGTTTATTCTGTGCATATCAGATTGCTTTCCCTGTCGTTTTCTCCACAGAAACTAATGTTTCTAGCCAAGTGAAGCCATGAATTGTTTATTTTGAGAGGACGTTGGTTGCTAAGTGCTCAACAAAGTGCTCTAGTTGTCTATATAATTATCCTTTGCTCAGTGGAAACAGAGATGATGTAATTTAGGAAACAATTCTTGGCATATGGCTCTGGATCCACTTTATAAGTCTGCCAAAACATGGTGACCTGACGTGAGGTCACAGGAGTAAGGGTCCTGCATTTTTGTTTGTTAACTTTAAAGATTGCTTGTTGATTTCAGCTTTCTGTGCAACTTCGCTTCGTCATAATGTTTCTGTTAACCACTCCAGACTCGTTTTATGTAGCTTTTTTTTATCCAAACCACAGGGTTTTAGCAAAATATAATGGAAGACACCGTGAAGTAGTCTACCCTTTATTGTACCTAAAACATATTACTTGTTCTTTCAAATATTTCATACATCACAAAGAGTCCAAACTTTTCTGCTGTAATGTTTCTCAAATTTGCTGACAGAATGCAGCCTTTGGGTTTATACAAGTACATAGCCATCCCAATGAGTAAACGGGGGATTTACTACGTTTTTACACATTTCCAGCATTTTGGCGATCTTTTTTCATGCGTTGAAGTTGTATGGTTATTGTATAATAAGCAAAATGTACTGCAAATGTTCCATGCTGTCATTAGAAAATGTACGGACCACAGTTGTTGCCAGGATAACTGATGACGTCCCTTGAAACAGTGGAACCCTGGCCCTGACAGTCTGCACACACTGAAGTATAAAGTAAGTAGCAGGTACAGCTGGCCCAGATTCTGGCGCTTTCCTTTCTTGCTGAATAAGTATATGCTATATGAATACATATGTAGGCAACGTTGGTGCTATTTCAAGGAAATGATGAACACCACTTGTTAACAAATGAAAAAAAATGGGTACACTATGCATTACAATCTGATCTATATTGAAGTATTGTTTTATAGTAGCCATTTTTTGTATGTGACAATTCAAACTAAGGACAGACAGTCCAATACCACTGGTAAGCACACTGAAATGTGCATTTCGAGAAAGTTTGTTTGTTTAAATTTCGCTACCGGGTACCTGCACTTTTTCTGTTTAGAATTAATTGTGTGTCTATTGAATTTTCAATAAAACGTTTGCCTCACTATTTGTGATTTTCAAACTCAAAGAAGTAGAAATAAAAATCGAGGCTTTTTGCATGACAATTTGAAGTGAAACTAACCATTGTAATATTCTAGCGGAGATTATTTGTAACTGCTACTCACAGGCAAATGATATACATTGAATAGAAGGTTGGTTGCCAATGGGAAACGTTCTCTCTCATAAAATGCCACCAGCGATAATTTCCAGTAAAGTGTTTGCTACACGATTCAACATCACCCAAAACGCGATGCTTACACATCTTTGATTTTTTGTACAAATATCTTTGCGAGGTTCAAAGTGATCATTCCTATAACCGGTAATATAAACTACACTTATGTTATTCACTCTTTGTAAGTTGGTCTGAGAATATTTTATAGCCACCTCACTGTTTATATTAGGCCATATCTGGTGTTCCTTATAAAGTTTTGAGCAGGAAAGTGCAATTCTGCAGTGCTGTTCAATGAACTATTCTTAAATCATGTGTGTGTGTGTGTGTGTGTGTGTGTGTGTGTGTGTGTGTGTGTGTGTGTGCGAGAGAGAATGTAGAAATGAATTCATTACTTGTCTAATTTTAAAAAGGAAACATATGATATATGTTCATTAATGCCAGATTGATTTCATATGAACAAAACATAAACACAGGCCATGAATAAAAGTCATGGAAAACCAGATTGATTTGTGTGTTTTTATAAAGGAAGAACACGAATAGTTTAACGCTCAATGGTAATATAGAAGCACAGAATGTATGGCATACATTTCAAACAATATTTATCGTCATAAAGAGTGTAATATACAGTAGAGGTTATTATGAGATATGCAGGATATGGCTTGTTTTTTTTTTTTTGTTTTTTTTTTGTTTGTTTTGTTTTTGTTTTTGGTTTTTTTTCCGTTTTTTTTTTTTCTATTCTTTTGTTTGTTTTTGTTTTGTTTTGTTTTGTTTTTTGTTTTTTCGTTTTGTTTTTGTTTTTTGTTGTTGTTGTGTTTGTTTTATGGAAATATTAAAAAAACGTAAAGTAAAACATTATTAATGTATTAAACAGCCATGAGTATACCTTTTGATTTTTTGTCTAAAAGGAAGCCAGCCTGTTTCAAGTGTTCTGAGTATTCCTTATTTGCCTGTGAGATATGTTGTACTGGGTTAAATGACTAATATGTCCAGTCAGACAGCTAACTCTAAGAAAGGTAAAGTAAAGTGGAAGGACATTTCCCGGATGAGGCAACGGGAGAAAGTGTTGTACATATACTTAGCTGTTGAAATATTTCTCACTTAATCTCAATTGAGAGGATTTGAATTGACCTCTATACTACAAAGTCAGATTTTTCTAAGTTGCCTTTCCCCTGTAAAGACGTGTAAATCTCAACACTTGTGGTCAATGTTTCAAGTTTCACATAATACAGTCAACTTTGCTTTGATAGAGCTAGCTGCACTCGAGCCTATGCACGTGGGCGGCCGCAAAACAATGAAAACTTCCTGAATCAATGCTTTGCAAAGCGTTTCTACATCAATGGTCTTTAACGATGAATGGAAAACCTGTCTATTTTGCACAATATGATTGAAACCGGATGTGCTGGTTGGTATTGAGCGAAAGTCAACGCTAATTGCGATAATCCATCGCTATAAGTCTGCTACATGAATATTATGGCGAGGCAGTTTGTCAGGTTTGGGGAAACTGTTGACAGATGGTGAATGCTTGTACGTAATTGTTTGTTTTGTTTGAACATTAAAGGCATGCAGAAAATCTTTCTCCTTGTTGCCTTAGTACTTATCATACCATGGTAGTCTATCCAAATGTCCATCATGATACGTAAATATGATCGTCTCTCCAATGTATTCAGGTATTGCCATGTGTAAAAAACGGTGACCTACTAAATGGTATAAGGTTCTGAGCTATATCAGATTCAAACAAATCAGGTTTGGCAAAGGTTCCTTCACACATATCATAGTTAACTACATACCGTAGAGTGTGGTTAGACATACTGCTTTTTTTTTTTTTTTTTTTTTTTTTTTTTTTTTTTTTTTTTTTAGGTGGTTCCATCTGCACAATTATATTACTATCCTTGACAGGTATTTGATACAGATGGTTGTTATAATCACAAAAATGTTCCATTTCCAGCGTAATACCTTTTTTTCTGAGTCTTCTAGGCACTGGTGGGGATTGGCGTTTTTTTTTTTTTGGATATTCATTATTTTATTTTTTGTTTAATCCAAAATGTTTTAATCTGTATCATACAAAATTGCAAGCACTACTTTGTATTTATTTGTTCAAATACGATATTGAATTTTTCATTCACTAAGCATGACGTAGATTTTTACTGCACAAAAAGAGCACAACAAATGCACCTGTAGTATTTTCCAGGTTTTATTAAATCTAAAGCTAAATTGTATTTTTATTCCATCTGTTTAACACACTTGTAGCCCAGGACAAAATGATAGTAGTTGTTGCTGGATTGTACTAGCTTACACCAGCAAATGACTTGAAATGTTACTCGAAATGTTCTCAAGACACATAAAACCTACGTGGCATATGGAAAAAAGGTATTATGATGAATTGCTAACTCTTTTTGAAATAGCACTGTCTGTGTAAACGATTGACCATTTACCATGGCCATTTACGTACAGTTAACAAATCATTCGATGTTTGTTTTTTCTTTTCACATATCCAGAAAGCGTCATATTTAATATATTGCCATACACTTATTTTGTGCTTCGACTGTACTTAAGCTAAGGTTTCTGAACATCGATTTTTCAATTCGTGTATTTGACTGTTAATGTGGCTAAGCAAATGGAAAACAAAACTGAAATGGTTTTTGACATAAAGACACATATAAAAAAAAAATATATACAATGAAATGCGCTACATTATGCATATTGTTACCAGGTGGTTTCATTAAACATACCTAGTGCCAATCAGGCCCTCGATAACGGAAAAGGGCAAAACGAAAAACAGAAAACACAAACTAGGCTGGACTATATTGCCTTGAAGAGAACACAAAGGTGGAAACGTTTGTTAAAGTATGTATTCACTCACAATACAAAAGAAAATCACTGTAATGCAGAGAACAGTTACAACTTTTCAAGTGTCCACATTGACTTGGACCACACTAGTATGGTTGTGGTCACAAAAGAAATGGTAGGTTCTGTATCCTGCCTTGACCAGGGCTGCAACTCAGAAACGAAGAAAATTTCCAGGACAAAAAGTAAATAAAACCTGGGACATTATCTTGTAGTTAGTAATTGACGAAAAGACCCAATTTTGATTGTAACACCCGAACTGTGGTTTAGTTTGCAAATTTTCCTCCTCCTGTTCCCATCATTCACCAAAAATAAGATTTTAATTTAGAGGATTTGCTGTGAAATTTCAAAACACACCCGCTGCAATAATGCCACACAAGCACCACTATGGAGTGCTAACAAAAGCTCAGAAAAGTATGACAAAAGTGGCTTATTTTTTAAAGCCTACAATATTAAAAAAAATGAATCACGCATAAATACTTCATTGGCTATGTTGTGCTGTGGGCTTTGTTCTCCGACTCATAGTTATAGTGGGGGTAGAGTGTGTTTATAATGTTCTAGATTCATAAATATCATGAACACCACGTAGGCCTACTTTACTATTTTGCTGTAAACTTAGCTGACTTGCAAGTCGGGAGAACTAAAGGGTGATAGGCCTAACAGGTATATTTTTATCTTTGGCAGAAGTAATGAAATTTGTGTTTTGGGTGGTTAGGCCTATACATTTTGGAAAAGAACTAGTGTCTGCAGTTAATGATGAATATATCTAAGGTTGAGAAAATCGGTTTAAAACCACCAGTTGCCTTTTATGGGTGACTGCCTGTCTCAGGTCAGTAGTGAAATTTGTTTCTTCACATTGGTATTGGAAGTTAAATGTCGATGCTTTTGCAAGTCTAGAATCTCTTTGCTGTCATTGTTGGGTTTGGAATTTTGAATATATATCATGTTTTTCTGTTCTCATTGATCCACAATATACAAAATGTAATGGACCATGCAAGAACAATACACAAATACAGCAAATACAAATTATATTAGAACATACAAGATCTGAAAGGTGGCTTAATTACCAGCCTATAGTACTCAATAGTGAAGCGGACATAGACTCAAAAGTCCAAAATATGCTAGAGCATACAAGACTTCTCAATAAGCCAATACTCACATGGTAAACGCCACGTCACATGAGGAGCATTGGCACCGTTTTAACGTGCACCATGGTCACTATGTGCATGGGCCAGAAACATTTGGATATCTGACACTGCTCTCCAGGCCCAAGATGGATTTATTAGAGGCAGACCTGTCTCTAAGTTTAATCTTATCCCCGCTGTGATTACGTTTAACTTACTAATCCTATAAGATAGACCGTTGAGCAGTCAGAACTAAGCAAAAGCGACATCACTCACCTGCTTTCTGCCATGCTGATACTTGGCATGTAGCTCTCTCATGCCCCTAAATCTTCTTTTTTTTTCCAACTTAAGCCTGCAACCACTCTTTTTTTCATATAAAAGATTCTATATTTATTATATTGCAACACATAATAATACACACACAAACCTAAAGGAATAGGCAGCAAATGCCCACATACATTAAATGTGATATCTGGGAATTTCAGAAATTTTGCATGTAATTTGTGAACATTGAACCAGCGAAACACAGCTAAAACTTCTAGTATCTTGTCAAGCCTTTGCAACAAATATGTAATCTTATTTGCTTCTATGCGTAGTGGTTTAGGTTCAATTTAACATATATGTATATATGTATATATATATATATACATATATATATATATATATATATATATATATATATATATATATATATATATATATATATATATATATGTGTGTATATGTATATATGTATATATATATATATATATATATATATATATATATATACATATATACATACTCAATTAGATCAAGAAAGGTGCCGTTGTAAATCGAAATGAATGTGAATGAATATATATATATATACATATATATATATATATATATATATATATATGTGTGTATATATGTATATATGTATATATATATATATATATATATATATATATATATATA
The DNA here is from genome assembly GCA_964020975.1 of Hermodice carunculata. NCBI lineage: Eukaryota > Metazoa > Annelida > Polychaeta > Eunicida > Amphinomidae > Hermodice > Hermodice carunculata. Next base: position 28,906,660 of record OZ026626.1, read on the forward strand.
TACATACTCAATTAGATCAAGAAAGGTGCCGTTGTAAATCGAAATGAATGTGGGGTTTGTGAACTAAAGCCTGATAATTTGTAACAAATATGTGCACAAGAATACAGCAGTACATACAACTGTCTCAAGTGTGGACCATAAAATTACTGTTTTCAGATACCTGTTTTTAATATGGTAGAGCAATAACTCTGCGTTCTCTCATTGACCGCCATGTGGCGCTGGGACAGCATTCATCCCGGTATTCAATAGCGGGTCAACCTGAGTAGCGTCGCGTACTATGATGTGTGAACTCATGGTGCCAACTGAGCGTTTTTCTTGGCGAATGAAATAACCAAGTGTAACTCATAATCCTGATAATGTTGTCATTAATAAATACTTTTTGTCGAAAGTAATGCAATCGAGGAATGAACCCAATACACATTGTTGTGGAGTTAATCACATTTGATTTTAATTTTAATTTAACTTTTAACGCTACCTGCCGACCCCCCCCCCCCCCACACACACACATACACACAGTAACACTGTAAACCTTACAATAACATATTCTGATGAGGTTGTCTACTTGTCTTTATTTTTGACATAATGACAACACACCCGGCAAACACTATACAATCGACTTCTTACACTGTAAGTTAGAGTGTTGCCAACCCTCCCGAATTACCCGGGAGACTCCCGGAATTTTGTGCTGAAAATTCTTGGAAAAAGTGTGGATTTTTGACAATTTTGAGTCACCTCCCGGAAATTCATCAATATTTCCCTTCTATATTTCATATTAATTTATCAATCTCCCTTAATTTTACTTTCTATTTCAGGGATTTTAAGTTTGGCAGGTTGGCAACAAGTACTGTTCTTAAAACGCGATGACCAATGTTTTATCCTACTCAATCCTCCATTATCGCCCGCGATGAACCGGGTCACATATTAAATCCTTGCAACAGGAGTCTTACAAAATCCTCATGCTGTTGAGTCCATATTATGTGCTATGTCAATAATTTGTTATATGTGATCATTGCATTATCTTAATAACTGTCGAAGAATATTCTTTATTATTGCATTTCTTTCGACCATTCACATAGTAGCGTGGCGCAAGGCAGGAATGTAACAAGCAGAATGCGGTTCCCGGTCACCGCGGTTCAAATGGATTTTTCACTTTTTTAACACAACATACGAACAAATGCATTCATGCTCTGCTATAATACAATTTCATGTTCGGAACGAGTGGGACTCGAACCGGCAACCTTTGGCACCAGTCGCCTAGCTGAAATGGGAAACGCACATATCCACTCGACCAAATCCCAATTCCTAAAAAGAATGGTTCAATGGAGGTAGTTATTTGCGAGTGCCATATCAACACGGTAATGCAGTATACTTTACTGAGTCGGCATTTATTTCCAGAATCGGGGACTTAAATCCACCAGCATTAAGGAAATGCCGAAAATATATATTTCATGTTCGGAACGAGTGGGACTCGAACCGGCAACCTTTGGCACCAGTCGCCTAGCTGAAATGGGAAACGCACATATCCACTCGACCAAATCTTGTCTTTCGTGTGTGTAAAATTTATTAGCAGATATTACGTGAAAAGGAACATTTTTTGCACTTTGATTGGCGATACGTACAATGTTATCACAGTGTTTGCAAATCCGCCGAAACCAATGTTCACCCGCAGGCGAGTACCCGGAAGAAAGCGATGACTCGCGCCGTGTAGTGGAGGTTTCTGGAAGCTTCAGAAACTGCCCTTCCCTATTAGAGGGTCAGGCATTTGCCAGCCACGTTAATTTATAATAAAAACACAGGGATCATAATAGTTATAACCTGACACTGTCAGCTGTTCGTCTTGAAACTCCTTTTCTGTTAGTGCCATTTGCCCCTTTCAAAAGTATTCCAGAGGAAAATTTAAAACTTTGCTTTTATCTTCGTTTCATGTAACTTTGTTCTAGATTTAGTGAAAAGGATGAAAACAAATAAAACATTTTGACTTCAATTAATATTAAGGTCATGATTTCCGGAATGAAAAATGGAGAAGAACCCATGGCATAATTGTTTTATGATAGCATGGGGTAAAATGACCAGAATTCTGAACCTGCAAACATAAAAATAATCAGAGTATCTAGATTCTGTGCCGTATTTCAATCATTTGTAACTGCTTTATTCTAAAAAATCACAGGAATTAAATATGTAAAACTGAACTTAATTTCACCTTTCAAAACCGCATGTATCATGTATTACGGGTTCCAAACCATTTTTCAGATCTTCTTTTAAGTAAGGAAAAATCATCTTTTAGATCATTTAAATATTGAAATGTAGAGGTCTTTAGTATAGAAATGAACGGCGACATCTCGTAGCTCATGAGCGGTATGAAAAGAATGGGTGGTCTGTACAAATGCCATAATGCGTGCTAGTGCATTATGGAAAATATGCAGAGAACACTCATTATATTGACCAAAATTCGTAGGTTCTACAAAATATTTTCTTTTTCCTTCTTGTCGAACAGCCATCAGTCCACAGAGTCTTTAAAAAAACACACAAAAAACAAGTAACAAAACAAAAAAACAAACAAACAGCCCCCCCCCCCCAAAAAAAAAATCTGTTCCAGACCTCAGGCACGAGTTAGCACGCCCCCATACAACGATGAGGTAAACACAAGAAACAGGTTTTACAACGTGCAAATATTGCAAATGAAATATAGTATGTGCTTTAAATACCATGTAAGCGTGACAATTAATAATTAAATGTGCCAATATACGCGAAAAAACACACACAATCGCACCAAACAAACGGCAACAATCGCGCAGCCCTATTTCAAGCTGTTTGCGTGATTTCTTCAGCTGGAACTTGCTAAAAGTTTGCAAAATATTTCCGTTGCTTGGTAATATCTATTCCGCGGTCCGGGCTACCTCTTTATTGGGGTATGGAGTGACTACCCGTCTTTATGCTTATAATGCTTTAAATAATGGCAAAATTAGGCCCATTACACCGAATGTATAAATAATGTGAAGTAATTTTACAGTTTAATATAATGAAAAATATGACGAAGGCATTGCACGCTTTGGAAATTTTAATTGCTGAAATGGTGTCAAAGTGCTTAACTTTCATGATTGGTTGATTGACCTTAACTTCAGAACCGCACTTGAATATACTCTGTTTAGATGCCTTTCTTTAATAACATATAAGTGAACCAGGTTGTGTGGCGTTGAGAAATGTTGGTCAAGGTCAGTTTCCAGGTGGTAATAAATGTCAAATGCATATACCTCAAACAGCGTGATATCAATATTAACAAAATTGGGCTTAGATGGGTGGACTTGATTGCAAGAAACATTTTTTTTATCATTAACATGTGACCTTGAAAAGATAAAAAGGTAAAAGGTCAAAGGCATTTGCGAAAAGAAGATATTAATTCTTATAAGGTGCGTAATTCAATCATTCACCTACATAACTAATTGCTATAACTCTGTTTCAATATATTTATTATTATACAGGATAGTTAAGTGTATTTTTCATCTGCATACTGCTAAGACGGATGTTATGTGGTATTGGGTTTCAATTTATGCTTGCGCCTTTGTTCCTTAGTCACATGACTCTTTATAGAAGTATATGTTGTGATATGAAATATTCGCAAGGTAACTCAATAGTCAGAGCAGACGACCTCAGGTTCCAACTGGAGTGTGAATCAACTGTAATGTTGACATGCATCTAGGATCGAGCTAATAAAGTCAGTCCAGGACTGGTCCCTTTTACTAGTACACAGTGACAGTTCAGCAGTTCACATTCCACAATGTAACTTATTCCTAAGCCTGATCAGTTCGAGGAAAACATATCGGAATTTTATGTAGTTTTTTCCCTGAATCAGGTTAGTCAAGTATTGTATCAAGTATGAATATATATATATATATATATATATATATATATATATATATATATATATATATATATATGTATATATATATATATATATATATATATATATATATATATATATATATATATATATATATATATATATATATATATGTGTGTTATGATCTTTTATCAGAAGACATCACCCTCACTGCAATTAACGTGATGTCAAATCCAAATACGTGGGGCCACATTGGAACCAAAATGACCAAATGTGAAACATCTATTTGTTGCAGATAGGTCTTGGCAAGATGAAATATCTGCGTTGTACTTCCATTAGATCTACGAATACCTTTAAGTATAAAAACGTAACAAAATTCTTATATTTGCCAAACTTACTACCATATGTGCACATTTGCAATCACACGTATGACATGAATGATAAGTTCAAAAATCACAATATATATTTGAAACAAGGCTGTACCTCTGCAGATCAAAATAGGCCGTTTAAGGAATTCTACCAAACAAGACATTTCCCAAAATATCGTGAAAAGTTTTGCGAAAGATGATCAGATATGCATTCAATAAAGAGTTCGGACTGCGGAATAGGGTATTGACTTCTAGGACGTGGTTCTGGGCAAAAAGGCACAAATACAAAACCTTGGGATGCAGCTTTCAGTGTAGATATCTTGAAAAAAAATGTTTTGTCAAAAATAAATCAATTTCAATAATTTAGGTCCGTTTTAAAAACACAGCCTCATCTTGGATTTTTACTCAAAATCCAAGATGGTCGTCTCCTTGGCTGCATCAGAAGTTGACATAGATGGGCTTAACTCTGCTTAATTTGAGATATTGCAATGATCTGTTTTTAAATATATATACTCTTTGTGCCCAAGATGCTCGTTTTACTCGTCTTATATCTGACGGCGTTGCCTGGCAGCAACACTGAAATTAATATTTCCAGCATATCCCTGATACCTTTTCCTGATTCTTGGTCCAAATGCAATTTTTGTGCAACGTATCCTAAAAAAAAAGTCTGATAACGTGACCTTTTTCGTTTTTTTGTTTTTTTTTTTTACTTTATTTCAACGAACATGTAAAAAGGTGAAAAGTAGCTCAAAACAGGCTTCCCTTACCCTTTGTCAGTGAAGGTCATATGAAGAACACCTCATCAGCAATGGATATATGTAATGTTTCTGTATTCCAAAGTATCATAATTATGCATAATAGCATTGAACGGAATTGTGTGGGACAGGCAAGACGTACCACATTTGGCCATTTGGCCATTTGGCGCAATATAGGTGACGGCAGGGAGTAAAAAACACATGGTCAGAATATAGAGTAGCATCCATAATTCCCCCCCCCCTTTTTTTTTTTTTTTGCTTGTTTTGTTTGTTTGTTTGTTTGTTGGTTTGTTTTTTTGTTTTTGTTTTGGTTTGTCAATGAGGAACTGCATTTATTAATTTTATCAACCGTTTACTTACAACAGTGACCAATTTAGGCAACTTAAACTTGTCAAAAATTAAACAGCAATGTGTATAAAATCAACTTATATATAAACAAAAATAGTACAAACCTTCAAACACACAAAGTTTGATAAAAGTATTAATTATGTGTTCTGAATATGTTATCCACAACAATATGTATGACACTCCTGCTTGTTATCATGCTGATTGTCATGGATGCCAAGCGAGAGGGGGAGGGAATATGGAAAGTTAAATTATTACGCAAGTTAAAATTGCCCAAATTTTCTGGACTACTGAATCTTGATTATATGAACCTAAAATTGCTGTCCTCAGAATATTGTAGCTAAAATCTGCAACTCTTTGAGACTACCGACCTTGAATTTTGAGATTGAACTGAGTTGACACATATTCCAGGATTATTGCAAAAGAAAGCAATCAGAATCCCAGAAAATAACCAATAAAATTATATATATATATATATATATATATATATATTATGTGCGTGTGTGTATGTGTGTGTGCAATATAATCTCTAGACGTACTGGTCTTAATTTCTGGTAAGTATGGTCGAAGGCACAGGGGTATTTGACAAAAAAACAAACATACAAACAAACAAACAAACAAACCCCTGAATAGAAAACATAAACAAAAAACTACCACCACTACCACCCAAAAAATAAACCTCTGAAAATACATAGTGTGAGAAAATGTTTTACAAGTATTGCAAGAGACAAACACACATTTAAAGGACACAGAGAAAGGTGTGAAATATTTCGACATTAAGATGTATCTAGTTTCAGAAAAATAAAAACTTGCCTAGTGAACTCAAGAAAGTTACAGTCTTAATTTTTTTAAGTTTGCTGTGTGTAACAGACAACTAAGTTTAAAAAGATCAACTTAATATCTTATTCACGGTAGGAAAAACAAACTGTTTTACTATGATTTAGACGTTGTTTTTTTTTAGAAGGGACAAAAACATGTTTGTTTATAAGTGTGCAATTATATGGCGAGTCTCTCCCTGTCAGAGTCACATGCAACAATAACGTTTAGACCCCCGGCAGTACTATTTTGACAAATCTGTAGTGTTACGGTCTAATGATAATTCGACAGCAGATATCAATGCATATAATACTCTTGAATGTCTGGTTTAGGGACATGACAAGAGGAAAAACAAAAATTACGGTTTGAACTAGATAAGGTCTGTTTAAAATCGGGGAGAGGTCACATTTCGAGGGATTTGGTGACAAAACTGAAGGCCCTACATGTATATAGATTAACGACTTCCCATTATCGCTCCGGCCAATTGGACCATGTAAAATAATGTTACAGTTTATTCTTCCCAAAAGTACAACACTCATACCCACAAATTCCGATCCAACAATGAGAGAAAAGTTCATTACGTCAAAAGATAGAGATAGAGAAATTACGGAAAAAGCAACGTTTTTCTCCTAATACCAATGAGAACAAATAGCTTTTACCCCAAGCTTCAGAGAGGCTGTCACGCTTATATGACATTACTTGCAAAATGTGTCATCAATGAAACTTTATTTAAAACATAAATGAATAAAACAGGATATTGTAATGATTTATGATATGTGCACTTCAAATGGAATATATGCCTGTTTCTTGCGTTTATGTCATCAGGCGAAAGAAAGCGTGACTTCAGAGTTGTTTCCGTGGTAGAACTATCATAGGGGCACGTCTCTCTCTCTCTCTCTCTCTCTCTCTCTCTCTCTCTCTCTCTCTCTCTCTCTCTCTCTCTCTCTCTCTCTCTCTCTTTCCCTGTCTCTGAGGGGAGGACTTTAATGTGTGTAGACTTTAATGTTTCGAGAACTGTACAATAATTTTAAAATGTGTTGAACAAAATTTTCATCTCTCTCTCCCCCTCCGCCTCTGTCTCTCTGCCAGAGGGACTTTACTGTAAACAGAAGAACAATAAACGGTTAACTGTTTGCTTTGCCTTGTTGATACCAAGTTGCGCAGACTCAAATCAGAAAAGATGGCCCCTGAGAACTTGACTTTTGTGCTCTTATCAGGAGCCAGGAATGCCATGTCATTTTGGATGGAAATTTAGGAGTACTTAATATGTTAGTCTGCCTAACCACCCCCTTAAGTCACCTCTATAGTTGAATCTCATGGGTTTTCATGCATTTCATTCTTCATCATACAAGGTTAGCACCAATTATACCATTTGCCTGTGCATACATGAGCAGTGACAGTATACTGTTTACTCATAAACTGTTTAAACTACTAATTTACTGTTTGTTTTGAATCTTGTTTTTCATGCTTTCTGGATTTAATTTTTTGTGTATTTGTCCAAATGTAACTACAACATTCACTGGTTTGTAGAGCCCTTGCTTTTGTTGATTAGTAAAAGCGGTTTTCCACGAGCTACTGTTGTGTGCGCTGTGATAAAGTTCTTGTTGTCTGCGAGACAATGATGTCACTTTGTCTGCTTGTAAATAATGTCCTTGTTGCCTCGACAACAATAGTGGTATTCTTGTCTACCAAGCAATGTACCTGTTGTCTCTGCTGCAGTGCTGTCATTGCTGTCTTTGTGTACTGATTGCGTCATTGTTCTCTGCCCAGTATTAAAGTCACTGTTGTCCCCACGGCAATAGTGTCACTGTCGTGCATGGCAATACTGCGCTTACGAGTAATCGCTTAGCCTGCGACCAACTAATATACACAATATCAGTATTGGGATGGTAGTGTAGGTCTGCCTGTGAAGAGACTCCTTCATGCCTGCAGGGAATAAACACAGGTGCAGAATGTGTACCACAACAGGTTACTTATATAATTCAGTTGATATTGCAACTTACATTAATAATTACTGCAGAGTAAAATCCAAAATGGGGTGAAAGAGAACCAGTCATTCTTCACAAATGTTAAGGAAAGTGTGAAAGGTGTCGATATACCAGCCCGAAAAAAAGCATTTACTGCAAGCTTATCTGAAAACCGTATATTTATAAAATACCCCCCCCCCCCGAAAAAACAAGAATGTCAAATTCATTTGAAGGATGTATCCACACACGATAAATCTCGTTATTAGACGATAACATTAGAGCGGGCTAAGAAATCCATCGACAAATGGAAACTGTAACTTTTTTCATTAAGGTGACTAGCGTTTTATTATTTTGAAAAACACAAAGAGCCAATTACTATGTATACCTGGTAAAATGGAATTCTGTGGAGAATAATTGAAAAAAAAATAGCTTAGCTATCCAATTTACAACCAAAGGTCCAAGCTGTAATACATTCGTATGAAATGAAAGGTCGAAAAGGCCGACAACACGTTAAAAATACGCTAGCATTACTAGTTTAAATGTATACATGTTAGAATATTAAAAAAGGCATTGTTAATAAAACAAAATAGAGAAGATGAAAGCTTGTCGATGCATTATTTGCGAAATTATAATACATGCTAAAGCAATATGAAAACATAAACATACTATGTACATTTAATGGACAAAAGTGACATTACTTTATATCATATACTATACTATACTATACTGTACTATACTATACTATACTATACTATACTATACTATACTATACTATACTATACTATACTATACTACACTATACTATACTATACTATACTATACTATATTATACTATACTATACTATTTTCTATCATATTGTATAATACCATAACATATGAGTACTAAATGTGAAGAGAAATGGCTGGTAACAAAACCTTAAATATATTCGTAACTAAACATTAGTTTAGTGAAATTTTTTGTGTGTTGCAGACTATCAGTAAGTTTAACTGCATTTTGCATGTAACTGCGTCTCTAAGCCCATTCAAAGTTCTTTTTTTTCTGAAATAAGATGAATATGAATATATCTGCTTTTACTGTATCATTCATATCCGTTAGGTATATATACAAAATGCATATCAGATTCGCTTATCATAAGATGGATGCCTCTTTGTAAAGTATTCCTACTTAGATATGTAAATTCCGCTTAGCAGATTTGGCAAAGATGATAGAAAGAACGAAAATGTTTGTATGCGATCATATATTTTAAAGCAATTTAACTATCCAAAAACAATATCTCTGAGAAGGACGTGTTAATTTGTAGCAGCCATTTGGTCCTTAGAAAGATGAAGTTATGCATAATGTATCCTCTTACATGATTGGATACTATGATTTGGACCTATGACAATACTGCTTATAAAGCAAAATCCATCCACAATTAGTCATGCCCTTCTTCTCGGTTTCATTATTTTGGCCCTCTTCATTTGAATAAGAGTGTACTATGCATGGTTAACAACGATTTAGGCAGCGAAGCCACTTTAATATGTAAGAATTCGTGGTATGCAAGGCAATTTGCTACCTCTTGCGTAAAGCATGGAAATCTGTGGTCCAATTGCTTCACAATGTTATGTATAGTACAAACTCTACTCCATAAAGTTTCAAGTTTATATGTCCTTTTTATCAAAACAAAGATGTAATATATTAAGCAAGCACATTATTACTACTATCACGAATCAAACCAAATGTACGATGATTGGAACTTAAACACTGGCAGATACTAATAGTCCAAGATTTACCTTTCAAACGTAGCATTTGCAACTACATACGCATGTACACATGTAAATCAGTTGCTAAGAACAAAAAAATCACATTTATAATATAGGGATGGAAGCATGAATATTGTTCTAATACCCCGAATACAGTACAGTAATTGTGTTGACTTAGGCACAATGGACTGGGCCATGTCAATTATGGAATTCACCCAAACCTAACCCATTGGAGTATCGTTTTGGAGAAAGAATATGAGTTGGTACAATGCAGATGTGCGTTCCGCATTTTTGATAAGGGTTTGGTTCTGAATGGTGTTGGTTTCAGAGTTTATAAAGCTGTACTGACCGGCTGAACCAAACTATTTGCCAAACTATTGATTCACACACCGTTTCGAAAACATACAGGGTGCCAGATCCCACTCTTCTGTGACCTATGTGTTACGGATATCAGCAAGTAGAACCATCAATAGTACGTAGCCATACAAATCTCTCGAAAATAGGCCAGTGTACATGTCTGGGATCTCATGCCAATTTTAATATGCGTTTAAAATGTCTTTTCCAAAAAAGCTTGAATTTTTGTGTTAATTTTACTAAAACAAAGATGTAACGTTTAAAGCAACTTCATTCTTCCTGTCCTCACGAGTCAAACTAAATTTTACTTTATAGCAATTTCAACGCTCTTTCATAATGCTCTAAAATATAGCTTTCGAAAGTATTATTTACAACAACATGCCCCATTTTCACATATAACTGAGTTGCAAAGAACTAAAAAATCATCTTGTTTATAAAATAACAATAATAATAATAATAATAATAATAATAATAATAATAATAATAATAATAATAATAATAATAATAATAATAATAATAATAATTATAATAATAATAATAATAATATTGCTCACTCTACTGAATTCTGACAAATGTATGGACCTGGACAATATTCCTCTCAGGTTTAAAAAAATAAATAAAAAATCGTGCTATCATTCTAAAATCTCCAATTACCCTATCTTTAATCTTTCTATTTCTTCAAACGAAGCACCCAAAGATGTTAAATCTGCAAGGGTGAAACCTAAGTGAGAGCAGCAAACAGGATGTAGGTAGCTACAGACCAGTGAGCATTCTCATAATTGTTTCTTAAATCTTGAAAAGATGTGTATAAACTCAATTGGAAATACTCTAACCGAGAACATAATTTTCTATGATTTTCATTCCGGGTTCATAGGCTGCAACTCAACTGACACTTCCCTAATTCATCTGACTGACTACATTAGATCCAAAATTGATAAAATAAATGATGTAGTTATGATCATCATTGACTTACATAAGGCTTTTGACACTGTTGGTCACAGCATCTTATGTAGGAAGCCAGAGTTTATGGGCGTAGAATCTGTAAATTAATTAAAATCTTAATTGGGAAATCGCTACAAAGACATGTCGGCAGATGATATTGATTTACAGTCTCTGCCAGTGCATCCCATAAGGAAACATTCTGGGATCTCTTTTTGTTAACGTGTTCCATTAAAGACATGCACATGAACGTGAGATATATATGACCCCTGTTCGCTGAAGACAGTGCATGCATTGTACCAGGTATAAATCTATCTGCTAAAGCTCATAACTATAGCATATAACTCAACACCAGCAGCCAGTGGCTGGTATATAACCAATTGTTTATTCAACAAATTGAGACTCAGGCAATGGTGTTGGGATCAAAGAACAAACTGAAAAAAAGTTCAACAGCTTAAAATCACGTGTAATGGTTTAGACATAAAGCGGAAAAAGTGTCACTTATCTTGGTTTCTAGCTAGACAACTGCTTAACGAGAAGAGTTAATGGTCAAGAACATAGTCGAAACGTCCAATGCAGACTCAATCCTTTAAACAGAAATGCTTCCCACTGAACATGACAACTCGCACCACAGTTGCTACAACTCTAATTCTATGTCATTTGGACTATTCCTATTCATCATAGCATTCTAACCTTACCCAAGCACTGAGTAAAAAGGTTCAAATTATACAAAATTAAATAGCAATGTTTATTCTGAACAAATATACCCGGGATGACATCGGTCAGTTAGAATTGTACATCATTATCATATTAAATGTAACAGAGCAGAGTAGCCAGCTGAAAATGAGCCATGTTTTAAAAAACTTGAACAATACTTCCCCAGCCTTTTACTTATCTCAGTGAAATGGGAAAAAATGATCAGCCCAAAACCACACAAGAGGAAGATACTACTTTTTAAGAATTGGACAGTTTTCCGTCCCTATATAAATCCATGAACAACATAAATAATTTTTGACGAAATAAATCCGGTTTTATGTCGCACGGAGGTAACTGATTAAGAAGGAAGACTGTTTTGAAATCCAATGATGGAACTTGTGTTTCATATACAGGCATCACCTCAGAGAACATAACTAAAGCATTTAAGTTGCTTTTTATCTATAACTTTTACACTGAGAATTCTTTAACTGTGTTATGTAATATATTTTACCTTGCATTGCAATGGAAATAAGCCAAACAATGAACATTCTTTGGTTATCCTCGTGCTTGGTATTTTTTATTTTTGAATTTTACTGACCATCTTATCATTTTCCCAACTATTTGTTACCATATTTCCAAGTTTAAAAAAAAATTGTGATTAATGGATTATCTATGAATGATCACATTTCGCCTTATTTTAATTTGTCACGCAGTCATTTACTTATTTTTACTATTTATGGCTTACGTCGATAACAGAAAAAAACAACAACAAAAAACAACAAAAAAAAAAAACAAAAAAAAAAAAAAAAAAAAAAAAAAAAACAAACAAAAAAAAAAAAAACCAAAAAAACCCCAGGGATATTCGAATATGTAATGAAGATGATCGTTTCTGAAGTTTCAGGGTACTAATTAAAATCTTTTGTAAACATTTGCTAAAAATTGTTGTCTGCTTCTAATTTCCATGAGACCCTACGCTGTCAGTATGACATCGTATCCGCTTTAGACATTGAATGAATGATATATTACTTCATGGATATAGAAAATTTGCTGTGATATCTGGTGATATTCATGTTGATGTACTTGTCAAGTCTAGACAGTTTTCAACTGGGACGTATTTTCTTGCTATCAATATTTTTCCCTTGTTCTGTCACAACCCGAAGACATGTGGCCTAACATGTTCCACACTTGACTTTTATCAGATGGTCATCTTGATGTTCCAGAACATACACACTATGAAGGTGATAAATCAGCCCAGCAAGCCGTTAGATGCAGGAAAACATGATTGAGTGAAATATCATATAAACTCGCAACTCACGAATAATATCACACATTTTGTCAGCCTCTTGTGCAGCTTAAGCCCTGATAACGTTTTTATCATGCGTAAGTAAATACACTTCTAATATAATTTTAAGGTCGGACACCCGGCTCACAAACCTAAATTGTCATACGTTATATTTCTGTACATATATTACAAATGAAGACTTGAAAAGTGCAATTTGACACATTCAGCCACATCCACATTCCAAGCCCCTTGTACAGTTAAGAATACTCAAAGAAAGTGTGGACTTATATTTAGTCGCAATATATCAGTAATACAACCCAAGCTGTTTATTGCAGCATTTGAAACCAAAGTACACACCATAAAACTGTAGCTGGGCATAGCAGTCGTATGCATATGACTCTGACATTTATATTTGAGAAATGCACTGTCTGTTTTTAGAACCCCTGTGAGGTTCAGCATGATACACTGCTATTAAATATAATAGATTAATACGGTTTTATATTTTACACAGCTAGCAATATCAATTTCTCTTACTGGTAATACCAGCACACGCATTGAAGCTGATTTGTCTTGGAACAACGTTTCTACAGCAATTGGTCACACACGTTATAACCCTTTTGGCACCTTTATATTACAATTGCAGAGTATAAATATTTGCGCGAGATTGAATATTTAAGGAGGCAAAAACTGATTCCCGGAATGAAGAAATAACGTATTTCAAGGGAAGCAGCGAAAGTAAATGAACATGCTTCCATGTACTATTTGTAAGTTTAGTTCAGGCAGGGCTCTGGAATAAGTGTAGTAAAGCCAATACTAGTTTCTAACAAATTTGTTAACCAGATGATGCTTGCCTTATGTCTTGGTATGAACTGATATTGGTCAAATCTGTCACGCCACAATAATCAACCAAAGACCTGTTAGCTTGTTCAGAAAAGGATAGAAGAAAATCAAAGCATAATTACGTATATTTTGATGACCACTCACATCTTTCTCAACAGAGAGCCGCCGTGGCCAAGTGGTTACGGTCCTCGCTTTGTGTGCGAGGGGTACGGGGTTCAACACCCGGCCGATCCAAAGGGATTCTTCCCTGGCTCTTCACATGCAGTGACCACTTAACTGTTCAAAGGCTTAGTGGGACATGCTTGGGTTACCTGTGCCTGATTACGTCAGCGGCGATGACGGAGGCTGCAAGTCTCCTGACTCAGTAGTGGTCGCTATAAGAAATGCACTCACGACAGGTCCCCGCACACACGTGTGAATGGCTGATTGAGTGGCGCGTGCAAGAGGGCCCTGGGGAAGATAAGCGTCAGCTTACCAGGTTTAACCCTCTATAAATAAGGTTTACCTACCTACCTACCTACCATCTACAAACATGAATTGCATTGCGTAAATTCAGTTAATCTTTTCCATGTGCCTGTAAAATGTGACAACGAGTAATTTTCAGCACTGCACGGTGGTCAGTCTTTTCAGTTGATAGGAAAGGTCTGCACACATTTTTCATTTAAAATCCATTTGTCATACATTCAAAGTTTTCCAAACGAAGCTAAGCAAGCGTCTGGATCCACTTAAACCTGATGGGAGGTAGGAAGGGTAAATTTTTCATCGACTTGTTCTATTTGTTATGCTTGCGTGACTTCTGGATTTTAGAAAATTTTATTTATTTATTTATTTATTTATTTATTTATTCATTCATTCATTCATTCATTCATTCATTCATTCATTCATTTATTTATTTATTTATTTGTTTGTTTGTATTTAATTATCTGTATTTTTTTCTCTTTAAAAAATACGTAGACCCGTCGAACGTGTTTTTTTCAGTAGGTGGCGCTTAGTTAGGTTATTATGTTTGACTTAAAAGTCCAGTATGATAGGGTAATGATCATGACGTCCTTGATTTTGTTTGTTTGTTATCTTTTCTTTGTTTTTGTTTTAGTTTTGTTTTGTTTTTTGTTTTTGTTTTTGTTTTGTTTTGTTTTTGTTTTTGTTTTTGTTTAAGCTAATGGAAGGTATACTTTAGAAAATATTAAATTTGACTGACTTCGCATATTAATTATTTCATCACTATATGTTATAAATTACACAATGAACAGCATTGGATTCAGTGGTAAAATCCTTGAGAGGTCAATCCGACAATTTTTATATTTCTATTATTGATTTTAAGATACCTTATTTCCTAACTGAACAAGTACTAAGATACTCAAAACAGATTTTTATAATAAGAAAAGAGGTCTGCGCCCTATTCAAATCCCTCTTCATAAAACAAACACAAACAGGACATAGTAAGACAAGACAAAAACACGTTTGAAGATAACAATCACGAGACAAGGATATATAGACGATCTCAAAACAAACGTAAAATTGCACACTC
>OZ026626.1:28927130-29012130 GCA_964020975.1 Hermodice carunculata
ATCAATATGTATCGTGCATCCGTGTGTATGTATGTATGTATATATGTATGTATGTATGTATGTATGTATGTATGTACGTATGTACGTATGTATGTATGTATGTACTTACGTACGTACGTATATATCAATGTATGTATGTATATATGTATGTATGTATGTGTGTATGTATATATAGATGTCCATACATAATTTTGTATGTACACGTGCACGAATTTCTTTTTATGACCGAAGTTTTGGGAGGGTTGTTCCTTTTATTTTGTTTGATAAGTGTTTTGTGTTGGATTATTCTGGCGCCTCCTCTAGAGTACTAGCTTCACTGCAATTCATTTATTGCCATTGCTTGAAATTTGTGCTCATGGGGTGCTACTGACAGCTGAGGACATCGACAAGTTATATCATTCTTAAACTGTAAAGTTGTATTAATCTCCTGGACATTTTTCGTATTCATGCACCAGTGCCATCATTCTTGTCATGCTCGAAGTTTTGAAGTTCTTCCTTTTCTGGCAATTCCACATGTCCCCATTAAATATTCCCCGTGCGGAGAATAATGCGTTGAAATTAGAGGGAACCAACAGACGGAAATCTCTTAAGTATAGTGTGAAAATCCAAGTTGGGTTGACCAGAATTTTTTAGGATAGTATAACTTGTGTTCAGTGCTGATGAGCTGTACAGTTGTTAAAATATGATCCAGGTTAGAATAGCAAAATTATCTACTAATCTTTGAGGCAATTTCTGGCTTAAATGAGTGGGGTACATGATGAAATTGCATCCTAAAGTCTCTCGAACCTGCTTCATGTCTGTACCTTTGCCATTACTATTTATAATTCTGCTGTCGTTTGATGAAATTTTTTGTAGCCTGGCATTAGAATAAATAAATAAATAAATAAATAAATAAATAAATAAATAAATAAATAAATAAATAAATTAATAAATAAATAAGTAAATAAATAAATAAATAAATAAATAAATAAATAAATAAATAAATAAATAAATAAATAAATAAATAAATAAATAGACAAAATAAACAAACAAACAAACAAACAAATAAATAAATAACTTTTCCATTTGGGGTACTGGTTGAACAGTTCTTATTTTCGCTGAAAAATTTTGTGTCATTGTTAAAATTCCATTGGAGGGTGAAATGATTGCTTTGAACCACTACTGGGCTTTATAGTTGACATAATTGTGAAATATTTGGAGTTTCCTCGTTGTCCACGAAGAATGGGAATATGCAAAGACCTCAAATTGCCCATAATTATAGCATTTTAATTCTCAACACAAACTTTACCCATCAAGTTATCCATATAATGTATGTGGGATTCATAGTATGTACTGTTCCTGTAGCTTTCACAGCTTCTGCATTATACCTCTTGAGAGTGAGTTACATTGACATTTCCATAGAAAAAAAAGATAAATCAGACATACTCCTGTTTGATACATTGTTTTATCGACAATAGTAGATTTAATTTTTTTATCAGTTAATATTTAATAATTGTATCTTTGTGCCCGTAGCCACGTTTTGTGGATCTACCATGCCACGATTACAATTAATTAGTTTAACAGCCTTAAATAGTGTTTAATGCTTCCCTAATGGTTTGATAGAATCAGTGGTAACTAAACTAAGCTCCTTGGGTTGATTTGATCTGAATAATCATATAGATTAGATACATGGTCTATGATTTTGCAGATTAATGTATAATAAATGTAAAAATGTAATAAATCCGGCACACACTACTGCTGAGCGTATAAAGGGGATATCCCCAAAAAGGCATAAATTATGTGTCCCAGTGTCATTCTTGATATGAGATAGGCAGTCACCAATAAAAGGCAACTGGTGGTTTTAAAGAGGTAAAGGTGTAAAAAGTTTACAAACTATTTCTTGTCCAAAACATATGAGCCTTACCACTTAAAACCCAAGATTTAGACTAGGATTGAATGTTATTTTTCACAAACTATATTTTTTTCTACAAGAGTAAATGTATTACCACTTAACATCCTAAATTTAGACAACGGTATACATTTCTTTTTCCTAATATAGCAAACAATATTCATTCTATCTTTCCCACATGTAGTGAGAGTTTATTCAAAAATAAGCATTTGTGAAGTGATGATGTATTTTCAGTCAATCTGTGTTCTATTTACATAACACTGCTGCCTTAAGCTAAATGAGCTGGATCATCTGCATAAAAGTACATTTCACAAGGTACACTGCTGTCCGTGTTATTGATGGACACGTCAAACAATAAAGTACTTAAACCAATCCTTAAAAAAAGCAACATGTAATGGGATCCTTGTCGTATATTGCTGCGTCTTCTGAGACAATTTAATTGATGACAGTGATAAATATGATTAAAACCACTTAGTGGCTAGTTCGTCAGACCTTATTGCTTTCAATTTAGTTCATAGCATCCTATGATTGACTGTATCAAAGGCTCTTTGCAAGTCGTTTAAAACCATACCTATGTACAGATGTTTGTCAATATTTCCTCTGATGAAGTCCGATAAATAGTTCATAGCCGACTGTGTTGAGAAACAAGCCCTTGAACCTGTTCGGTATTTCTAAATCATGTTTTTTTTTTCTTCTCGTACACAGATAGGGAGATAATTGGTGGTACACCACCTTCCCAATATTTTAAGAAAATATAGCTGTAATTGAAGCGGGTCCTCATTGCCTTCATAATTTCTACTACCCTTTTTGAAAGAGGTACCCTTTCCTGTGCCGAAACATCTGATAATCTCAAAGACAGATTTCTCAGGTATTTAATTAGGCTTCCCAAAACAGTTGATCTATCTCTGACAGATCTTGCATCAATATTATGCAAACCGGTTTTGTTTTGCTATACACTCAGCTGACTGGCAATCCAAGACTAAAAAAAGTGAAAGGGCAACTTTTTTTTTCCTATCTTTTTTTTTTATTGGTGAGGCTTATATGTTTTAGAAAAAATAAATTTTGCAGTTGATGCATATAATGATAAAGTTGAGACAACCGGTTTACAAGCCACCAGTTACCTTTCATGGGTGACTGCGACATCTCAAACCAGGAGTGTTTTTTTTTTCTCTTCACATTGGTATTGACGATGAATGTTGATGTTTAACTCTGCATTCTCTTTGCTGTCATTGTTTGAAATTAATCAGTGTGGGTCCAGATTTTCTAAACTATTTTATTTTTTTTATTTTTGTAAGTTCATTAATAGTCCTTTCCTCACAAGCTGTAGAAAATCCACACAAATTAACAAAGACAAGTGTCAAGGGGAAAATGTAGGCATATTTGCTTTACTAAATGGCTTTAGAAATAAATATCCATGCTTACAGGGGTAATCACATTGGGAAAACTAGATTAACGGGTTTGGCGAGTTCTGAATCTCAGATTGATTTGTAAAATCTGAGGCGCATTTTATTCAAGGGGTCTGCTTTACACTTTGAAAAAGGATCACACCAAAACCTTTCACATAATAATATTAAAAATAAAGGTTATGTAAGGACAATCATTTTTACTTAGGTAACGATTTTCCCCTTGAAATGAATGGTTTTAATGTAGTTGAATTTTGAAGCATCTACAATTAACATTAATGATCTTTTCTGCTTTGGAGCTCAAAAAAGTAGCATTTAAAAATGAAATTTTGCCACATGAAAATGGATACCTATGTTATACTATTGTCTTCACATAGTCGTAGATTCACAAAGATTCATCCATCCATTTTTGAGTAAGACTGGCTCAAATTAACCAAGTATTATAAAAAACATGTTCCTGAGATATTCGCTGCCAAAGATAATAAGATTTGCTGACTTTAATTACTCGCAAATGACATGCTCAGGCCTTTAAAAAGGATGAGTGAATGCTAATCTCTTAGACTTTGTCATAATTTTGACCTGTACACGTAAAAATAATATGGTGGTTCTAATCAGTCACCTGTGACATAATCCGCTCACCTGTAAAAACATATCCAGGAAGGCTTCGACTGTGAACGGTTATCTAAAACATCACTATTAGTGACCACAACTAAAAGCCAATTAACTGATTGACTCTACAAAGCAGGGTCACTTTTTCATTTTAAAGTTTTGCATAGAAATAAACATGTTACAGTGAAACTTTTGGCATGGATAAAGATTAGTACTTTATCATCTCAAAAGTAGCACAAGCTCAATTACACTGATTTGAAGGTCTTAGGTAAGTGCTGGCGCCTTAAGACATGTTCAGTAAGCTCTAACGAAGGGCGTTTGTTATATAGTTTGAAAAAAAATGATAGAATATAACAGCAGCACTTATACCACTTGTGAATAAAGTTAACTGGTACCTGGAAAGAAATGTTTTGTACCACTGATAACTTGGATACACTCGGTTTTAGCCCTAACAGTGCCAACTTTTGGACTGAGTTGACAGCCTTTCTCGGAGCGCATTGGGAGCATTGCGCCCAATGCGCGCCGAGAAAAAACTGTTGACCTCCGGCTTTCTGTCTGAAACTATAGGCATGCTTGTACTTGAATGAACGGTCTTGTTACAATGAACATAAATATTGGATCCTAAGGATGATTTAGGCATGTCTGATTTAAGCTGATCGATTTAGGACATGAATGGTACTGAAAGAGTTAACATTACTCAGGACATAGAGTTAGATATTTATATCGAAATAAGGACCTCGGTATGTCGTAGATTAACATAGCTGTAAAGAATCTGTCAGTCTCTCTTACCCAGGTCTTTGTACATATGTTGAGATTGAGGTCTGTGTAAAAAGGTAGATCTGCCCACACCTTTATACAGCCAAGGTGTGCCCAGTGTTAACAAGTCACGGATGAACTATGGGGAGCCTGGCGGAAGTAGTGTTATTAAAGAAATGCACATGTTATCAAAGTGGGCTCAGAATTCACATTTATTCGAGACTGCAGGTCTAAATAGTACGATTAAAACCCGTTATAGTGGCACCAGTTGTTCCCTAAGAAAAGGGTCTGATAACTGAAAATGTCAGACAAATGAATCAAATAACAAAGGATATTTATTTTTTTCCCATGAAAATATGTGTCATTATGTTGAATATGTCAGATATTTGAGTGTCGTTATAGTGAGGTTTCACTCTACTCAGCTTTACTTATGAGATGTAATTAAAAAAATGAATTTCGAAATCATAAGGCTGAAGGACCAGCCAAGTGATCATTGTCGTTTTATAATCTCTAAATTTATAGCAACACGGGCTACTTATAAGAACACTCGCATTGACAACATCTGCTTCTGTGGCTATTTCCACTACATTTTCCATGTCACAGCTGTCAATTCCGAATTCTGTAGACTTTTTCCTCCTGTCACTCCAAGTTTCATTATTTCAAATTGTTGTATCTTTGATTCAAATAGAGTTGCCAACAGCCTACGTCATCCACATGTATTTCATCATTATCATTTAACTAGATTGGACCGGTGGAACATTTTCTTGCAGATTTGCTCATAAAAGACTAGTAATTATTTGAGCTCTATGTATTTCACTTCCCCTATCTTAATACAGTTTGCATTATGATGCACGTACCAATCTCAGTTGTGTCAACTGGTGTGCTTTGTATATTTTCCCCTGCTGAGGGGATTTACATTTAATTGTTGGATAATTAATTTATTAATATAATTATTATTTCCATAATTGTTATTATTACTTTTATTATTACTACTATTACTGTCACTATCATTATCATTATCTTTTTCATTATTATTATTATTATCATTATTATTATTATTATTATTATTATTATTATTATTATTATTATTATTATTATTATTATTATTATTATCATTATTATCATTATTATTATTATTCGTATAGATAAGTACGCTGAATTTAAGTATTAGATTAGATAGTCAGGAAACAAACATACCATAAGTACCATGAAGTAAACTGACACTGACTACCTCCAATTTCCACAACGTTAACTTGCGTATAAATATATTTGGCAGAGAAAAAATAAACGTAAATTACATATAGCCACCTACATATTACCATACAAATACAAAATGTGTAAATGTAGAACTTTCAGATACCAATGCAATGATTGACTAGACGCACAGCTCGTATGTAGCAATAACAGTATCATACCGCCTCATAGTGTTTTAGGTCACTATCGCATAAAAGTAATAAGATGTAAGTTCTATTTAAAAAATCAAACCACCGGGATGTTACATACAGTTCATAAAAGTATAGCAAACTTATTTAAGGATAGCATTGTATTATATATTGTTTTGAATAATAAATGCATAGGAAAACTGAAAATTATATGTTAGATATAACTATTCTCCCGAATTTTCCAATTTCATAATTCCGGAAAGGAATGTCCAAAAGAGAGTAAATGCTCTCTCAAGTTAACTTATAACGTTGTCTATTCGGTGCTTTAAAGTGAAGGGTATCCTGACGAAGGACTCCATCACAGCAAATAGGGCTGAGACTGAGGCCTTTTCCTACAAGGTTCTGTATATCTAATTGCAGCCCGTTGTCACTGTGGCGAGTTTACAATCAACTAAACAGTTCATGTCCAAATGGCTTACTATTTATTTATTTATTTATTTATTTATTTATTTATTTATTTATTTATTTATTTATTTATTTATTTATTTATTTATTTATTTATTTATTTATTTGTTCGTTTCTTTGTTTCTTTCTTCATGCATTCATTTTTAATCAATCTTCATTTTGAAAGATGTAACCGACGAAAAGGATCATTTCGCTAAAATAGAACACAAAAGTTCCAGGAAATGTTGATGTGAACTTTAGGAGATCAATTGTTTGAAAAGCATGTTACAGTTTTTCATTTCTGGAAAGGTGTGTTTATTCCATTACAAACATAGATTGGAGCAAATGACATGCGTTTTGCACATATAAGTGTATGTGTAAGAGTTTTTGCATACAAGCAGTGCTAGTATGTACACAGATTTGACATACTTCGTTGATTGGGAGAACAGCCATTTTTTGGGCCTAAAATAGCCTATTAGAACCGGTACAATGGCTAATAGATATGGGATATTATTATCAACGTGGGAAGTCTATATGCCTGTGATGCCATAACTGCACATAACAAAACGCCCCAAAATAAACAGTGGTTTCCCCCTGGTTACTTTGGGGTGCGTTCTGTACGCATCTCTTTGTGTATGTTTATCAAGCAAGTGGCATCCTCAGTTGGCTTCATCCATGTCAATCCCAATGCAAGATGCAAAACGCAAAACTAGGGATAACTTTGTATTTGCACCTACAGCTCATATAAACACAATTTTAAGAAGACACTCTTGCAAGACAGACATGATTGTTTTGCAAAAGGGTTTTAATATTTTTTTGGCTTGGGGTGTGGTAGATGGATTCAAAATATACAGATAATCATTCATACAGGAACGAATATGCAGATTCTGGAAGAGGCAACCTAACTTTTTTTTACCGCATTGACTATGCAGATCCTGGAAGCAGCTCACTATCTTTTTCACAGCATTTACTATACAGATGCTCGAAGTGACACATAATCTGCTTCACAGCATTCACTATATAGACACTCGAAGTGGCCTAATACCTTTTGCACACCGCAAGTCTATATGTGTGTTGCTCCCAGCAGTTTTGCGGCAACCACCTCATTCCTCCTTTGCTTAGCTACTGGTGAGGCGCCTTCATACATATACATAAACCTACTGATCAACTTTTCTCACATTGAAAGAAAATAAATCCACAATTGGTTAATTTTTGTATGTTTTTTTCAATAAAGATTATATTCGTTAGAGAATGAAGGAAAAGAAATCGATCGACCTCAGTAGCTCCAAATGTTGTACCTTTCCTACAAATACTCTGCACATGATTGGGAGGGGCATCACAGGAAAAGAAGTCAATAATTACTCTTTATGTAGGCCTTCCATACTTTGCTTCATGTTGATTTTTATTGTTAAAAATTAGTGACAATGTCCAATTCGAATTCCATTTGACCTTTAACTTTCCCGTTGGGGTCCGCATTATGTGCAGAACCTGCAATGATCCATTGACATAGGGGTCCGCGTATAACGTAAGCCCCTTCCATATGACCATGGTAGCAAGCAAGTATCTTTTTATAAGGTTTTGCAGGTCGGAAAGGATGTTTGTGACAGCCATAAACTACAAACAAGCATTGCTATGTTCCCCAAATATAATATTAGACCCATCATATATAGTCTGTTGCACTACTTTTGCACAGAATCATAATTGTTACGTACTCTGCAGATTTTTTTTCTGTACAAGATCAGATTTCTTTAATTTAATGTAATTTTGAAATGTATCATATATGTACCAAAAAATATTCATTATTTGATACTAAATATTCATTTGGCTTGTGATTCTAACATCTTTTTGTATCATAAATATAAATATGCATAGTTTTGCATCAAAGCCCATTAAACAAATTCAGACTTTAAAGTATTAAAAACACAGGTGTTGGACTCCTCTTCCCAATACAGTGCCTGTATTTGCATGTCAGGTGTCATCACATGAAAGAACACGCAATGCCTCATGCTGTGCCTGTTGTACACACACACACACAGACACAGACACAGACACAGACACACACACACACACATACACACACACACACATATATATATATGAAGCAAATTAGTCTAAATTATTGCTGAGTCACACCCAGGGGACACCGTTGGCCACATATTTGGCATCCACTTTTTGTCTAGCATGGTCAGCTGCTGTTGTGTGGAAGGGATGACCTATATCTAGTCCATAAAACCCCGGTCCCACTTATTTTTAATATGGTACGAAATTCTAATGGTGAGGTATATCTAGTCCATAAAACCCCGGTCCCACTTATTTTTAATATGGTACGAAATTCTAATGGTGAGGTTAAAGATTCAGTACAACCTCGCAAACTAGACAGACCGTTTGCTAATGAGCTAAAAATACGTCAAAAGACAAACCTCTTTCAGTCACAAAAAAAGCCGAAAGGAGTCAGAAAAGCCAATAAAAGTTTTCCTCTCTGCATGGTACTTCAGTATACGGGTATGGGATATATAGACCGCCTACAAATCTCCCTACTGGCTTGAGTATCGTCTTTCCTGTGGGTCTGCTAAGAGACTTGTTGGTAAAAGTTTCCTTGAAAAGCTTGAAGGTTTATGCAGTACGTTTTGCATTCATTCTTTTGAACCAAAAGCTGCTTATACTAAGTTACCAACATGCATACACTAGATACATCGACAATCGAGACGTCTGGTAATAACCACTGTTTTCCAATCCGGATTTAAGTTCAGGCAATTTGAAAATTATATACTGTATACATTATTTTGTAGTGGGGCGTCAAACAAAGTTGCAAGCTTCACACTATATTTTAACATATAAAAGTGATGACAAGGGTCTTCTTATCGGAGTTGCGGCATGCCACAAGAATTTAGTTGCAAGAATATCAGAGGACTCGTTCCATCGGTAAAGAAACTGTTTTCTTATGTCATGGTAACTGCTGCACCATTCAGATGGGTTTTCTTTTGTGTGGGATATTACAATTTATGGCATCAACATTCATGAATCTGAGTACTGAAGCATTTTGACAGGTAAGAAGAACAGTTGGTACAGGGAGTCAGTTCTACAGAGGCTCAGTCCTTTGGTAACCCAATAAAATGCAACCAACTTGATATCATAACTAATTCCAAACCCAGATAGGGAAGAACGACTACACTGCATGACGAGATATTATAAACGCTGATGGTGACCTACTCATATAAATATTTTCCACAAATTCACATCACATTGAAAATCTACAGTATCATGGAAAAATAGGTCAATTCTGCTTAACTGCTTTGAAAGCTGAGCGATACCTTGTTTGTGTATATACCGCACAAAAAAAGCTAAACGCTCCCCTTCAATACAATAATGATGCAAAAAACATAACATTTCGTACAGACCATTTATTCCTGATATTGGCCCGAGCAGATCCAAATGAAGAAATCACATGAAATAGGTGGATCTGTGGAAGGCAGACACTTGTCTATTTATTTATTTCGGTGATAGGACAAGTACAAGCATAGACCTAAACATTTGATTTAAAAATAATTCTTCCATTCACAATATATTTGGAGGCTTTCAGCCTGAAATGCGAGATCATTCGATACAAAAGCTCTTCAATTGTCACATTGTCTCAAACATTGTTTCGAGTCAAGGTCAAAGACGGCAGTGCCTCGCACATGGTAACGTATTAAAGTAGTACAGGTTTCAGCGGAGTTTTTTGGCTTATGTTTCATTGCTTTGGGATAGAAGTTATATGGCTTATGGCTATATAACCAAGGCAGTTCTAATACATTAGAAGGTTAAATTTGAAAAAAAAATGCTATATAAAATCATTTGCACTTAATCGCTTGCTGTTCCAAAAGTATTCTGCTAGATACTAGCAAAGAAACCCCGCCTCATTCTCTCCAACTAAAGCTCACAGTGCATGCGCACGTGATATTGTGGGAAGTAATCCGTTGCAAGAATTACACATTCGTGGTATGTGAGCAGATGTGACAACCAGTTGGGCTTCTTTTCAGTTTTCCTCTATTTGCCATGCCTTAATTACCATTTTTGATATCCTCCACAGATTGGTTATCCTGATCTACATCAAACGTAGTGAGGATGTTCTATGGTCAGCCGGCCGTTGTCCGTGTGTAGTCCGTACATTGTCCATTGTCCCAAATTTACAAGTTTGATATCTGTGACACCAGGGGTTGTGTCTGCTTTGTTTTTGCCCCAGTAATGATTACTTGTTCATGGGAGACGGTTTTTTTCAAAATGTCCTCCAAACCACCAGGCTAACTAGTTCACCATTGGGGGGGGGGGGGGCATTTTGTGTGACCTTTTGAGTTTAATTTGTTTATTATGTAATGTTAATCGTTTAAGGATGTTTTTGTGCATTGTCTTTTTTACTTTTTTTCTTCAAACCCAGTTGAAATTTGAACAACGTGTAAAAGTCTTCCTTATCTTCGAGCATCTTTTTGTGATAGACTTCTCTTGGATTCGTAGCAACATACGTGATGTTAAAATACAATTAAAAAAAAGGATAATGTTACCTTAACTTTTATTCTACCTTAATGCACTCATTGTTTCCAAAGCTACATATACTTTAAGCCATGGGCAGTCGTGGACAAAATGGTCACTAGGGTGAAAGACAGTTCTGCTGAATGCAAACAAAATGCAGATTAGGAGTTAAAACACATCTTGCATTAATAATTATATGCTAAATGAGCTCCAAAACCGGGTTTCCTGCTCAGATATATCATGTGATTTTGTGGCCATTCCAGCAATATTCACGACAAGATATTCGTCCAGCATCAGATTTCTGAATTAATTTTCCATATACACTACAATCATATCGTTAAATCACTCTCTGTGTGACATCAACCGATCGCACAAAAGGTATTTCTGTTGTTTGGATTGGAAGCCTCTGTTTAATGTGTTGGCAAAAGTACTTGGTAGTAGCAATAAAAGCTGTTTTATTTAGGCCAGACACGAAACAGCACGTGGAATTTGACACTGGCTGGACTTCTGTGTGACGTGCATCAACAATAAAACTGAAATTTTGTATTACATCGATAGTATGGTACTAAATCTATCACAGGCTAATGTATCATTGTATTCGTTTCGTCTGTACCAAAATTTCACATTCGTATATGCATTAATAATTAAGACACATATTACTAGAGGGCCAAATGACACATTATTTTGTTTATTCAAGAATACGTTTGGCACCATTTTCTGAAGTTTACGCTCAATCTTCATCAAACTTGGTCCTTTGTGAGATATTCCATATGTATATATAAAACTTGACCTTCATTTGATATTGGAATGACTTTGAACACCAAATATAGCTTTAAAATGATTTCTCTGTCAGGATCCTTCCAGATATATAAATACATATACTTACAACAGCCGTTTTATTACAAGACAAGTTTGGCGATTATCATAAAAAGTATTTGGCATATTACCAAATATTAACTGATTTAGAAAATTTAGGGCAGGAAAGGTGTTTTTCCCAATTGACAGGAAAGCTTCGAATTGCCTTATAAAATATGTCCAGCACGGGATGTAGCTAAAAGAGTAGATGATTTTGGCAGCCCCCCCCCTCCCCCCCCCCGAAAAAAAAATGAAATAAAAAAAAAAAAAAAAGACAAAAACAAAACAAAACAAAACAAAAATAATAATAATAAGTAAAACAAAATAAGATAAAATAAAACAAAAAAATAAATAAATAAATCAGAAATGATAAAAAAACCACCACCCAAAATCACGTGACTCTGTTTCATCTGAATTAATTAATATAAATTTGAAACCAGAGTCTCGTTTTTGATTTTTCAACCGGAGATGGCTGCCACAAATGGGTGTATGTCCTTAACTTTCAAGTGGACGTATATTCATTAAAATGCACGAGTTTTGAATGGTTTTATACATTATCCACCAAATGAGCGATATCTATGTGTTTCAATCGTTTCATACACAGATTTATGCCTGTTATATAAAAAAAGGAATTAAGCGCTGCAAAACAACCCTTCTACGATTTTTTGTTTTTTGTTGCAGTTTGGGGATATTTTTTTTATTTTTACATTTATTTATTTATTTACTTATTTATTTGTTTGTTTGTTTGTTTGTTTGTTTGTTTGTTTGTTTGTTTGTTTGTTTGTTTGTTCGTTCGTTCGTTCGGTCGGTCGGTCGGTCGGTCGGTCGGTCGGTCGGTCGGTCGGTCGGTCTTTCGGTCGGTCGGTCGGTCGTTCGTTCGGTCGTTCGTTCGTTCGTTCGTTCGTTCGTTCGTTCATTCATTCATTCATTCATTCATTCATTCATTCATTCATTCATTCATTTATTTATTTATTTATTTATGTCACCAAACTGTTTGTTTATTTGTTATTGTTTTTTGGGGGAGGGGATGTTACAAATGTGCCAAAAAGAGGTTCAGAAAACCTGACTTATAGAGGTAATTTAAATGACAGTCAAGATCACTTCAAGATCATCTCAAAGTCACTGACCATGTCTATTTATTTTCTTCCCATATGGTCTATCAACATCCCAGTGGAAACACTACATTTACCCACCATAGGTACCCAGCGTATCACCAAAATGTTACTTTTCTAATGCACACTTTAGCTTCATTGGCCTCATTGTGATTTGAAATTGCAAATCAGAGATATCTAATACCCCCACCCCTTCGGCAAATTATATATACCTTACCAAAGGAAACAGGAAGGGGTTTTAATGAGAAGGAGGGGGGCTCAAAAGGTGCATACTATATAGGATATGATTTCAATATAAAATCGTGTAAACACCACCACCCCCGCCCCTGTAATAAAGCGGGATACATTACAACCACCTCATCACTCACAGCCTCTCTCTGGTCAAATGATGTAGGTTTGAGACCGGAGCATGTCCTTGTGAGATCTACTTTTGATGTTTTCCTTAAAGCATAGCTAATCTACGTGCCCTATGCAATATCATTTGGTCTGAGTGCATATAACGATGCGTCACGAGGACGTTTATCAATGATTTCCCAGGTGTTTGCTTCAGGAATTGGCACTTGGACGGGCTATTCTTTCGTTGCGTTCTCGTCCACCAGGGCAACCGAGCAGAATTTCACGTTTTGTATGGTCAGCCTCAGTGTCAAGTATTTACATGGTCTTCATTATAGTGCCGGTGATGTTCATATTGATAAACTTGTCGGGATTTGAATGGTTTTAGAGTTGGACTGATATTTGATTATGATATTGACATATTATGGTCTCACTCCTGTTTGAGTAACACAAGCATGGATTTTCACAACTTACCCAAAACACAGATAAGTGATGATCTATATCTACTTTTAGTTTACAAAGCTTTATAGCGAGGTCAGATACAGGATCTGATTTGTTCTTTTTGTATGGCTATATTTCTCAGGAGATTCCAATACTTAACAGTATCCCTGACAATGACAAGATGGTTTGGTTTAGGCAGCTAGCATGCTAGTTTGGAGAACACACTTTGACAGTTGCTAGTATTAGCTTCAGAGGAACATTATAACTGGCAGCACCTTAG
Organism: Hermodice carunculata; assembly: GCA_964020975.1. NCBI lineage: Eukaryota > Metazoa > Annelida > Polychaeta > Eunicida > Amphinomidae > Hermodice > Hermodice carunculata. The sequence continues at coordinate 28,941,140 of OZ026626.1, forward strand.
CTGCCTATGTTTGATTCTTCGTTTGTGTCATTGCTGTTTACTTATATTCATGTACTTTGTTTGTATTTTGTCACATCTTTTAATCGAAGCATCATTTCTTCTCACAGTGTGCGGGCTATGTTCATTTACCTGTATCCTCACGTATGAACGACAGTGTCTGCCCGAGACGCCCATGCTGTGAGACTTGGTTTCCCTGGATACCTACATTATAAACTAATGTCGGCGAGCTAGCAACCTGTATTTTATGTCAATGTAAGCATTATCTCTTGTAACTGCCCTTAGTTGTACACACCCAGACTCAAGAAATAGAGATCTCAGCATTCATTGATGGCACCATTCATCGTACCAACGTCTGGTAGTGACACGCTATGCAATCTTAAAAATATAAATGCAACCAACTGGAGACAATCCATTTGCACAACTCGAGTTGATTTATATCGCCCTTATTCCTGGGTATATAAGGACACTGATATATGCTCGTCGCATCTCCTGGAATATTAGAACGGACCACGTACCCTTTAAAAGGCCTCTTAACGTACCACACAATACATCTGTTAATAAATGTTTGCACTCTGTGTCAGTAATCTAACAAAGTTTTGACAAGTAAATGCTTGGTCGCCTGGTAGCCTACAATTATGTTATGCCACAAGGAAAGAGTTCATAATTGTAAACCAAACGTATTCGTTGATTTGTTTCAAACTGCTTTCTAATAATGTAACATATCTTTAAAAAAATGGGTCGCTTCAGGGTAAAGGAGAAAGAAATGCAGTAGACATTAATTTTTTTCCCTCAGAAACTATGTATTTCGTTTGCCAGTTCATGCAACTGATTTTCCGTTATTTCTTAAAGAGCTGCCTTGGGTAAGAACGTTAATTTTGTTCCACTAAAATTTTCGTTATCAAGATGTATTTTGTCTAAAAGCAGGATACTTATTTTAGTGGCACCGATACAGTTTTGTTATGCCACAAGGAAAGAGTTCATAATTGTAAACCACAGATATTCATTAATCTGTTTCAATCTGCTTTCTAATATCACATATCTTAATAATAATAATAATGAATTCACTTCAGGGTAAAAGAGAAAGAAATGCAGTAAGCATTCCTTTTTTTGCTGAAAAAGAAAATAAATAAAAAAAAAAAAATGCTGTCTTGGCTAAGAACGCCAATTTTGTTCCACTAAAAGTTCAGTTCGACGCCTTTTTCGAAAGTCATTTGACAACTATGAAAAAAATGTATTTTTAATAGAAACCCCAGGTCAGTGCAAACGAATTCCTTTACATACAGAAACTCTTATTGTACCATGATATGTTCCAATATTGAAGGATATAAGCATAAATATTACAGGTAAAACCAAAAGGCTAATTTGCCCACTTTGTCAGTTTATAGGCCATATTAACGAAGATAACGATGTAAATGTTGGAATTTACACAAATATCCTGAATCTAACAACGTGTTAAGAAAGATTATATGAATATGTAATGATAAACAAATTATTATGGTAATGGGTATGTTAAAGCCATTTATTTATGTTTCATTTTCATTTTTTAAAATACACTGTTGGAATCAGTTTCTAAATGTCATGCTGCAACAGTCATTAAATGAATCGAAATGCGGTAAAGGGGCCAGTCGGTAAGCTTATAGAAATTGTGTGACGCTGTAACTTGACGGAAAAAGGATTTACATGCAGGAACAAAGTGAGACCGTTCAGAGGTCATATATGCTTTATCAATTAGAGGTGGTCCCAGACTACTTACCAGTGACATACTTTAAATTCATGATCTTGTAATAGGGATAGTTGCAAATGAGTAATGGAAATAAAAGCACAATTACGGCAACAGGACAGAGAACCCACGATGCGAAAAATACAGATATATTAAAGAAAATGATCTAAACTAAAAATATAAGCTTCAAGTGCAAGATAAAAAAAGGTACAAACCGCCATAGATTACGCCTAAAGTCAAGCTATTTGAAAGCACCCCCCCAAAAAAGTATAAAATAGTATATAAGTAAATGAATATAAATATATATATATGTATATATATATATATATATATATATATATATATATATACATATATATATATATATATATATATATATATATATATATATATATATATATATATATATATATATATATATACATATATATATATATATATAGGCTATCATACTATTTTTGTGACTGCCTATTCATTAACATAATTTGTATTCACATACTTATTCATTTTATTACATGATATATTTCATCGTTTAACTGAATGCATATTTGTATATATATATATACATACATGTATTTTTTCAGGGATCGCATGCGAATATCATGGATAATATTGCTGAATACATTAGTTTGCAGTTGCGGAAAGGATGAACAACCAGGTATGATTTCCCTTCATGTGGATTGTTTAAATAGTGTTTTCCATTTCCATGCATATAACCTAAATAGCTAGCTGAAAAATATATCATCATCATCATCATCATCATCATCATCATCATCATCATCATCATCATCATCATCATCATCATCATCATCATCATCATCATCATCATCATCATCATCATCATCATCATCATCATCCTCATCATCATCATCATCATCATCATTAATATTATCATTATTATTATTATTATTATTATTATTATTATTACCATGGAAGCACTTGGGGTGACCACGTGATATGTTTAACCTTATCTTTTAATTAAAATATACATATAGCGAGTGATCCATTTTAAGGACACATGCGATGCTAAATCAGATGTAAACATAGTTACACTGTGCAATAATCTTCTTGAGAATTTAGAATACACGCCATATGCTCACACACACACACACACACACACACACACACACACATATATATATATATATATATACGTATATATGTACATATGTGTATATATACATATATAAATATATGAATATATATATATATATATGTATACACACACATATATATATATATATATATATATATATGTATATATATATATATATATATATATATATATATATATATATATATATATATATATATATATATATATATATATATCAAGGCAACACAGTATCAATGTTCCGAGAAAATCAAGCTTTCGTGAAATTAAATTCCAATACACCTGCGATCCTGAAAAGAAGAGCCTTCGCAAAGCAGTCTGTTTGCTCTCGATCCATGTTTAATGTGCAGAAATGCTTAACTCAGCGGATGGATAAAGAAGCCTTACCTAAAGTCATTTCATAGGCTAGTAAAAAGCTTTCTTAAGAGAAATCCAACTTAATGTATCGGTATCGCTTGATGCATACGAACCGTAAGTATCCTGATATGTTCCAATATTTAATGATTAAACCAACGCGATACAATAAAAATCAACAGCTAGTTTGTCCACAATATATAAATTGATATTTATTTGTGGCATATTGACGAAGATGGTGATGGAAAAGTTTAAATGTCGTTCAACAATTCTGAATCTTGCACCGCTTATATATAAAATTTGCCAGTGTCTATTGAAATAATCGTGGAGAGAAAGACTTATTCCCAAAGATGTATCGGGACAAAATCCTTGCTTTACATATTTACACAGCAATACCTTGGAGATTATTTAGCACGTATAACATATGTATACATAATTAGCATAACATAACGTGGCTAATGAGGCTAACGTAATTCATGATTAGGCATCAATGAACCACACGCAGAAATTAACATTTGGGGTTTTGGTTCTGGAAATCTAACAATGGTCGATCACAAGATTCTCAACCTCCATATCTGTATGCGGGAATACATATTTGTATATGTGTACGTATGTATGAGGTTTGGGAGGGTTGGTTTGGCTTGCTTCGATTCATAAGAGACTTGTGTGGGTACCTTGCCACCTCCTCCATAGAGTACTAATTTCAGAGCAATGGACATATTTTCTTTGCTTGAAATTTGTGTTGAAAGGGGACATAGCTGATTACAGTGGAGGAACTTTGCAAAGCGTCAGAAAAGCATGTGTTCAAATTTATAATGTAACGTAATGTCTGTACAGAGATTTAATGATTGAGTATAATTTTGCTTAAATGTTGTGCTATACTCTCGCAAGCACAGTTAGTTTTTTTTTTTGTTTTTTTTGTTTTTTGTTTTTTGTTTTTTGTTTTTTTTTTTGTTTTTTTTTTTTTGTTTTTTTTGTTTTGTTTTGGTTTTGGTCTCTATCGGCACGAAATGGTAATCAAAAGTAGTCATCCTTCAGCACTGATAAGTCATAACATTCTTTTACCTGAAGGTCGCGGTACATTTTGTGACTCTTACCTATAAATGAGTCAATAATGTCCATGGTTGCCATCTTATGCCCTTAAAGTTTTCATTTATCTTCCAGACATTATACTCCGATTTGCCATTGCCAATTTTTATTATCATATGATTTGTGAAAAGAAATAGTTGGGCTTTAAAATCATGTAGGTCGCATAAAAAAAATTGAGCATATGAAAAACTCATATTGCGCTGTAAATAAAGTGTTCACAGTTTCTATTTAGGCAATACATTGTGAACAATGCCGAGAATATTTGGAAGGTAGGAAGACTAATTGACACCCCTACTAGCGTTTATATGTTGACATCTGTGTCAAGTCTGGGATATTATGAAAGAATCAATTTTAAATAAAAACGTCCAAATGTATAAATTGTCCAAAGTCATAGTCTTCCATTTCTGTACACGAAGTATTCCCCATTCAGCTAACAGCACTGCGCATAGTGTTCGTATGAGATTCGCTATTTGATCACTTGCTCAAGTGTTACGGTTTCTGTTTTCTACATCAATGTAAATTACCTGATCTTGTCTATGGATCATATTAGATGGTCAAGTAATGCTCATGCCACAAAACTAAACACTTCACCAACACTGACTGTTTCTATTTTAAACAAGTCAAGCATTGGCATAAATAAAATCAACAAAGAAGCTACGCTTTCATAAAGGTCATCTATACATGACTAATCAGACAGACATATATAAATGTATGCCATCTACTCCCACTTTTGATGACTCACATGATTCCAACCTAAAGCAGAATATTAACAATAAGTTATCGACATCATAGCGTTGCAACTGGTGCTAAGGTAATGAAATATATATATCGCTTACACAATTAAACCACAACATGGGAAACGACATATAACACAGGTGAAAAGCAAATCTAGTTGACAATAGTAATGTGTTATACCTAACGGTGAATATGGTGAATTTGATGTGCTCACAGGAGCTTTAGAGACAGTTTTTTTCTCTTTTACTAGGACAGGGTTCATGGATGGCCAATGGCGTCTGAAATGAATTTTCAGTGTCGTTTATTTGGTACTTTGAAGTAAAAGTTGTCATCAGGAGAGACTCCAGAAGAGCAAAATTGTCACTTGACAAATGCCTTTCTGCAGTTTTCTTTCAATGTGACTGCACTGCATCATAATTGTGCCATTACTTGCAGCAACTTTTCTCTAACCATAATGATCAAGGAAGAATTGACATTTTTTTAAACATTTTGTATCATGTCGTCCCTGAGCAAACATTGTATATGTTTTTAAACATTTTGTCTCACGTCCAACCTGAACAAACATTGTATGTATATATATATATATATATACATATATGTATATATATATATATATATATATATGTATATATATATATATATATATATATATATATATATATATATATATATATATATATATATATATATATATGCATTTACCTGTTTGTTTATTTGTTTGCTTGCCTTTTTTTTTAATTATATACATGTTCTGTGATTTTAATTTGTTATAAACATTTTCTGCATGGTCAGTGATTTTGATGGATCAAGGGTATGATTCCAGCCAATGGGATGGGAAAAAGATTTTAGATATATATATCAAAGGTATGATTTCAGCCGATGTGTGATGGGAAAAGGATTTTAGAAATATATATATTTGTGCTTGCCTGAACAGATCCATAATTTTTGTTGTTGCTGTTGTTGAATGGTGAAATTTTTGTTACTCGATCAGTATGATAAATTAAATCACGAAATGAATAACCAGTAGGACTCATTTGTGGATCCTTTCTATCAATTTTGACATAAGCTGAACACGAGCTTCTTCATTATTCACATTTTGACAATTCCCGACTGAAAGATTTATGTTGCATTCAATGTAGACAGTCTTTATAAGTACCCATGTAGCATTAGGTAGAGTACAAACAGGAACATTACTGCCACATCTCATGTGTAATTCTGAACGAAAAACAAAGTACAATTCAATGTATCCATACTCCATACAAATCCAATGTCTGTTTATCTGTAAACCTAGTCAAAAGTAATCAATATTAGCACGTTTAATTTGAACTTTAAAAAAATATAGGTTTCAACAGCCAAACAAATTTATGAACCCAGTATGCCATTTTATATGAATATGTCTGTGTAAATATATCAAATTGTTGTGGCAAAATGTTGTTTACTAAATGCGTACAACACCAGAAACGCATAGAATAAAACTTGAAACGGAAGAAAAGAATGTGATTTCCTGAGGTACGTCTCACACGTGTGATGCAATTTGGTTTCCTGTGGTACGTCTCACATGTGTGATGTACATGCACGCATTTCTTCAATTGTGTGTAGTAAGCCTCCTAACTTACACGAAATTCAGGGAAAACCTTGCTTGGAGAGAATTACATCCATATATAGTCAGATTGATTATGCCAGAAAAAAAAAATCTTTCGGCTTTGCCATAGGCTCCAAACACCCGGTACTTTTCAAAAGCATTTACTCCGTACCATTCAAATGCAACATGTGATTTGTTATAGGCACAGCCAAAGTAGTAACATAGTTGTATGCTCACAAAGTTTTCTGTCGTTGGCTGAAAGTCCTTATGTGATACAGAATGTCTTCAACCTGGTACGTGCTCTGTTTGCTCGGGTTGGAATTGTTTATACAAAAGACCAATGTGACGAGAACATGGTTTCGCTCGTTGGAAAAGCGGGAACACTGTGGCAGTCTTGTGCTCATCTGACCCTTCACGAAGGAACTGTGGGAAACTCTTTTCCTATATTCCCATATATGGGCGAAAGTTGACAATCTTGAGAAAACTGAAAAATAAATTTCAAAAGTTTATATCAACAATGTTTACACATATTTTCATGTTTTATACCATTTCCTGATAAAAAATATAACAACCAAAAATTTCCTCAAAACTGAATACTTTTACCCATTGTCATATGTCTTTGATACTAAATTCATAAAAAGAAACTAGAGGCCCCTGATGTTGTAAAACTATCAAATGTCTCCTGATGGAACACTTAGTGTGTGAATGGTTGAACCAATATTATGAATGCAGTTGCAACACTTTTGTCTGTGAAGAAAATGATGTGACCATGACTTTTAACTTAAAGGTGATGAATTTATATCGCATACGTCAGCAGATATTGAAGGAAAAAAATATATATCAATAATGTTTACCTTGATCTTTGACCTAAATGCCACTTATGAGCGTCCCTCACTTCAGTAAAATCCTGCAAAGTGGCATCTTTGTTGAAACGTTAATATTTACAGTGAGTTTCAGCATGATCTGAATGACTTTTTGAGGGTGGGTGTAATAGATAGATAGATAGATGGATAGATAAATAGATAGATAAATAGATAAATAGATAGATAGATAGAAAGATAGAGAGACAGACAGACAGACAGACAAACAAACAAATAAATAAATAAATAAATAAATAAATAAATAAATAAATAAATAAATAAATAAAATTGAACAATCGCTCTTGAGCATTACCATTTAAGCAAACGTGGCAGAGACTCACGCTGAGCATATTCTCACAAAGTTTGAATTGAATATGTCCAGTGGTTTTGGAGAAGTCCAAAATGTGAATTGTGGATGTAATATTCAATTCAAACTTTGAGCAGCATCGATTATTCAGAATAAATGATCGGTCAGTTTAGCTTGTGCCAGACAGATGAAACATGTATATCTGGCGCACAAGCTAAACTGACCGATCATTTATTCTGAATAATCGATGCTGCTCAGGCTAGCATGTCAATGCTGTCAGAGAGTTCACATATGCTCACCTCATTCAGAATTTGTTTGTTAATAAAGTCTTAGGGTTGGAGTTGTCGTCGAGTTTGATAGCTAAGGCCACCACAGTTGGGGATATTCATCTCAAGATAGCTGTGTTCTGTTGATCAAACAGTATTTCTTTGTTATTTAAAGAGCTCTGCAGCTGATTTGACAATTTGCAACGTCTGCTGCATCAGCACCCGTACAATTAGTCAGCATGAAATTTTGCTGAAGTCTAACAACTTCGACGTTTTATCGCAGGTTGAATGTCAAGATCTGGTAAAGAGGTTTAACCCCGTACATTTCCGTGTCACTGCAGGCAATACAACGATCAGGGCAGAGAATGTGGTATGGGCTAGGCCCATATTTATATCATTGAACATGAATTGAATGGCATTTCATTTCCTATGTATTTACACACATATATTGGTTATAAGATAAAAGTAAATAAAAAAATGTTCAGGCTATAAGACAACCCAGAGGGCTGATGCATACAAATTAATACAATTTTGTAATACGATCTTTGGAAACTATATTCATTTGGCAATAGAAAGTTGTTTTCACTATTGTTTCCTGTGGTATTTAAAACTGGTATGAAAAAAGTAGACTGACTGCAAATGATATTTTAAATACACCCCCCACCCCCCCCACCCCCCCAAAAAAATCTTTTTCATAAAGGCATTTAGACTGTTACTCGCCAGTGCAATACAACCATGTCATCTTGACCTGGCTGTATATTGCACTGGACCAGAGTCATTAGCCTGTTTTGAGCTTGTGGAAGTTGCAGATTAGTGGCTTGAATCATGGTTGTCATATGTAAAACCATCAATGGTTTGCTTAAAGCATTTTTACAGAACAATGACACCTGGGATCTGCCAGAATAAGGATGAGAAACGGTGACCAGCATGCAACAAGGCCGCCCTGTCTATGCGACATTATGAGGCAGAGGGACGCGAAACTATTCACTAGTTGCCCGTTTGAAGCGAAGGACTTTGAGTAAAATGGGATGCTGAGCTTTCTGCATTAAGTAGCATATTAGACAATAAAACATGTATCTCTCGGTTTTACATGTAGAACTGCTAAGTGAAAGGGTATTTGTGCCTAGTTTCCATGCCAATGTGTACGAAAATGGTTAAGTAAAAGTGCAGAGCTGCTGTCACATACCATTCAGTATTGTTTGGGTGGCAACCATTTGCTACAACTTCAACGCTGCCATTTTATATTTCCACCTGTAACTACCACACCAATTTAACACTTTTACAAAAAAAAAAAAAAAAAAAGAAAAAAAAAAAAAAGGAATATTAAAAAAATAAACTTTCGTGAGTGGGTATACCGAAACAATAAAAATTGTCATCTTAATGCCCTTGCTTCACAACGATTCCCACGACATGGTTCCATATTTCAATCTGCTTATCTTTCTATAAAAATAACATTTATAATAATTGGCCATTTTGGATGCCATAACTGTTGAAATTGTCGAAGCTTCCATTTATATAGTTCTAGAGTCGAAGCAATGTATTCATTACATTCTGTCTAGTGACTGATAAGATATGTTATATCAATTATATTGTTAATATTTGTACCTTTTACTACCAAAGACATATTTTCATGTTCCCTTTTAAAAACCAATGTCACGTCGAGGACGGAACAATGAAGGCTGTACAAATAATAGATGCCACTGTTTGAAGGAGTTTGGCTGTTACCGCAATCGAAGTATACCAGGTTATCGTCTATAAACTCGGTCCTTTGCAGTGGTGAATTCCATGGCAAATTTTTAGTTCACGGCTTTCCCAAAATACGACGAGGAAGCTTTATTTTAACTTTCGGAGAATATTGCAGTGAAGGGGACAAATGAGTGGCCCCAACAACCACGACTATTGAAAGTGATGCGCAGCAATGAAAAATACCGAGAACTGATAAACTGGAACTACTATAACTAAATGGTCTTTTCATTTGTCTTACTGACCTGAAAAGCAATTTTACAAAGAGACAAATGTAAATTTCATTGTCCATGTATGCTTATAAATGTAGGGAACACATTGTTTACCTTGTCTATTTTTCCAATATACATACGCACATTCTCGTTCATATTGTAGTTATTGATGGTTTCCTTCGACCAAAACTACGTACATGCCTGAATTCAATTGGTCATGCAAATATATATAAAGAAGCTAATTTGTCCGCCTGCGCTCAACATTGCCTGCAGGATGAAGAATGCCGAATATTTCTCTTCCATGATGAAAATAACTGTCGTATTATAAAAACAACTTGCATAGTATCTGCCGGGTCTTTTTACTTCTATGCTAAAATAGGTAAGTGTTTTGAGCAACTTGTGACGTTTTGACACTTTGGTGTGCGGGGCTATTCCAGTGACTGTATTCCTTTTTAAATATTGGTTGGGGGCTACTGGTTAAACTAAATATTTTCATAATATAAGTTTCAGTTTTCTGCGCCAGTAGTGGACAACTTTTATGCACAGCTGTATCCATGTTCACTAACTCATTTCCACTTTATACTTCTAGGTTTAAGGTATTCTTTACAAATCCCAAAGAAAACATTATATCAATCACCTGTGTAAAATCCGAGTGTGATGTAACCCTTGATAGTTGGTCATAGTCACTTGCTTACTGCAGTCGCAGTTCCAGAATTTATTGCATTCGACCAAATTTTGCAAACTTCGTGCTTGCTGCTCAAAATAATATGCAAATATAATGGTATATGGTAATATGTACCAGTATGTAGTATATATTTTGCAAAATGTTTGAATAACTTCAGAAAAAAACCAGCTTTCTGTAACTTTTGCCACTTGTAAATAATTTATGGAGATACAACATCCTAACCTAAAACCTGACCACCATTTTACCAGTGATGCAATTAATGAATCAAATCTTCCTAACGTGTTTTGTACTGAATTAAGAGCGACATGCTCATAAAGAACGAAACAAAGGCGAATATAAATCTATATTTGTCTCAGTACCACAACATATACATGCCATCCACCATTGTATTTGGGCCCTTGATTATGTGGATTTTTCTTTCCAACAGTCAAATATGCATTAGATTGGAATAAACTACAGCAGGTGCAGTGTGCAATGTGATCACTTTTATTGCAACATGGTAGCTCACTGGGGTGTGAGAGTGCTGTTGTTTAAATTCATCTACCTATGTTAAAAATGGCCTTTTGTTCGGCCCACTACTTATGTCAGGTAATCTAACTTTGATTTCTCTGTACATATTACTTCATGAGAATATACTTCAATATTGTACCTTCCTGTTTGTACTGTTAAGAAAAACTTTCATATATTTCTTTGGCGGGATTTTGCGTGACTCGAACCAAATAAGGGTATGGATCGGATATTGTTAGGACTCCTGAAGGGTGATTTTATACCACAGACGAATGGTGCTTTTGATTCAGAGATTAATGGCTTTTTTTTTTACTGTCAAACCAGATGCCCATATTGCATTGCAAATACCTGACACTGAAGATAGGTTTAGATATAAAAGGGTTATATCAAGGTTCCATAATCGCCATTGCTTAGTGGTCACCATCCTTATAAAAGAACGGTATAAACTGGTTGGTTTTGTTTTCAAAACTAAAATTTCATCTGAAGCTATCAGCAAAGTCCTCGATGGGAAAGCAGGGAATACATAATAAGCTAAGCGGCTCCAAACTTTCCTTGCGTAAGAGGATGGAAAAATTCGCTTTGGTTTTCATCATAAGCACAATTGTATTAGACGCACCAGGCAGGTCTGGCGCACTCTAACTAAGCCTATCACTGGAACAAAGGTGACAAGGTATATGTCAGAGAGTGAGCCAAAAATGCAGCTACAGCCACGTCCAAGTACCCTGGGAATACTTACAAAAATTGCAGCTCTGTTCTTTCTGACAATCTGGGTAGCAAGTTAAGCTGGATGCTAAATGTAATTATATTAGAAATTAACTGGATGATTGAACTTTCCGTCTTTATTGTTTGTCTTTGAATGGCTACTGCTGGTCTATATATAGCAATAGATTAATATACCTTTACCCAAACCTTGGGCTGTTCTATCAATTTGGTGGTTAGCACAGCAGAAGGCAATATGGAACATTTGCTGCAACCTTGGAGGTCAGTGCTGGCTCAGCCCTTAAACTTGTTGCTGAAACAACAGTTCGGTCAGCCACACTTTGCATAGTTACACCCCTAATTTACTTTGGCTTTTTTGTTGCATTTTCAATTATTATACAGAGAGCACCTGCCACGGGGTTCCAGCGTGCCACAAAACATGTTGTTTCTTCTAACTATACATGATGTGTTGTTCAGTTTCCAATTTCATATTAAATATTAGATGAAGGATCTGAAAGATTGTGCTTTCTTTCGTAAACAGTTTGCCTCCATAGCAGCCGTGACTAGGCTTTTATATTTTATTGGCCCAGTGTCTGCCGTCCTTTGATTGGTTAACTTGTGCAGGGTGCAATGCTACACGTTGTGCTAGTTGGTCGAACCAAGCTTAAGCACAAAGGCACGTTGGCAAAGGACGCTAAACAAGCAAATTTTGTCTCTGGGCAATAAAACTCGTCAAGAGAAAGTGATGCGTGGTTCAGGAGCCACACAGTGTGTATTCGAGTAGACATATGGTAGAGTTTGAAAACCTGTGTTTGGGTATACATAATTACCAGTGATCAGCAAACACTAATAAGAGTGGCACGTTTTAGTGTGTGACATACATTGGACCAACGTTACTGTATTCAATCCAGTGCCTGTCATGGATCTGATTCAACTCCAAGCATGCCAGTTTTGAGTGCACTCGTCATTGTCTATCAAATTCCCGGTGTTACATGCAAGCACGCACATTTCATTGTATAAAAAAACATCAGTTCTTGCCGATGGCATTTTCGACTCTGCCTTAGAAATGAATACTTTCCTTCTATGATGATTCAAATCAATGATTGGGCCGTTGCTTGTGAGAAAACTATGCAAAAATAGGAATATCTCATCGTCGCGGTCACAATCTTTATTTTGTTTACCCGCCATGTTCTTCATAACGTCAGAATGCTGACAACCTTGTCTATTTTAAGAACAAGGTCTCCTATTCACTAAAACATAAGTACTTCAGAGGAAACTCTTGCAAAACGCACTGTTTTTCAAACAGATGCATCGGTTTTTTTTTGGTCAAAAACTACCAAAGACGATTCTCTGGAATGTTCTAGGTCCATCAGAGGGACCAAAAATCGATCACATGGTGCTTGCTGTCCAATCAAATGCGTCCTTTTTCTACCGATGATTCGTTCGGGAGTACAGATTACATCATGTTATGAAGTGTGGCATGGAAGATGGGTACTATTTTTATGAACACAAGCTAAGATTACGGACATTTTATTAAAGCAAGAAACAGTATTAAACACTGTAAATTGGTCAGAATGATGACATATTACCAGTTTTTGCGTGCAATAGAGCAGAGAATCCATTTTTTTTTCCACGGAAACAAAGTAAAATATGCTAGCCGCAGGTAAACATGGTCCAGGTGAAAATACCACTGATGCATGTGTTGATCATGTTGGCAGTTTATCAGTGACGGGTATAAAGTGTGTGTATAGACTATTTACTCCAGCAACAAACAAACTCCCTCACTATAATTTGATTACTATTATAAAACAAATCGTATCTGAAAAAAGAACAAATTTAAGATGAACCATCGTTTGTGACCCTTACCAAGGAAAATGTGCGTACCAGTATGAATTACAGAGCTTAAATTTGTACAGTTGTGCACTGTGAGCTACAAATAGGTGTTAGAACGTTTGACACTTGGTGATCTTGTTTAGAAAGTACACTTAAAGGCAAGCTATGAATTAATGACCAGATTTTGTCAGATATATTTAAAGTGTCAGTCCAATGGAACCAACCAGTATGTTAAACATTATTCCCAATATGCTGGTATACCAGTACACAGTAAAACCTTCTACATTGAACATAGCAGACTTCTTTCATCTTCCTTTCAATATTGAATACAGGTATTACAACCATAACCCTTTGATGCTTGACATGTAACAACTGCTTCTAGTTTGCAGGAATAGCTAACTGTATGGATAAATATTAAAGGAAGTTAGCTTTCAAACCACATTTTTCAAGTATGTTTTGTTGAGGTTCATTTGTCTCTAGAATATCGTCAAAAAGCGTAAGCCCTGTACGGCATTGACTTACATTAATTTGTACTACCTGGGTACCCGACTATTGGTTAATTTATTACCCGGGTACCTGCAACGGGTAACCGAATCAAAGCAGCAAGCAATCCAACCAACAAATATGCACAGAGATTCGTGCAATCATTACCCACTCAACTAACCCCAATACAAGATGGAGTCAAATCATAAACTTTATTTGACAGTGGGTAATTTGAGCTTGAAAATTGACATTTATTTCACATAAACGTTATTGCACAATAGGTACCTGAGCTGGAAATGATATTTGGGACTTGTCAGTAGTTTCCTCGAATGCATCCTTTTTCGCTTTTATATATATAAATATATATTTATTTGTTACTTTTTTCCCAGCGATTGAAATGTAGAAATATTGACATGTCTGCCATATCTGGGTGCATGGAAGTTATGTTACATGTAAGGGTGTCTAATACCTTCAACGTTCACGTGCGGTCGAGCAGGGCATTTATATGCGTTTTATTCTAATATAAATAATATATTCTTGACTCAAATGTTATTATCATTAGGTTAAGTATTATTAATATTTAATATTTGTCTATCTAAAACAAAAAAAAAACAAAAAAACAAAAAAAAACAAAAAAAAAAACAGCTTTTTTACCCGCACCCAACAATACTACCCAAGTACCCTACTTTTTGTACTACCTGAGTACCCTATCAAAGCTCAAAATTCCAGCTCTTTTCTAACTTTTCGAAACAATTTTTTTTATCTCTCACGGTAAAATCATTATGCCATAAAAATCCTTTAGAACTTTAGATTCATAATTAGATATATTGCTTCTTCTCAACCAATTCCACACGTTCAGAAGGCTGTTTGCATTATGAAGGCACCTGCCATGAACCACGGATACTACATCTACTCCTGCATAAATCGAAATACCTATCAAAGGGCAGAATGCCTGAAGTACTTGTTTCCACCTTGCATCATTCTTCAAAATACACAGTTTTCCCACTTTAGGAGTAACAGCTTTGCCTGGAACTTATAATGAAGAATCTTGAGTTAAGCATATTCGGGTGAGTGATCTTCTGCAACTAGAATCGAAGATGGTCAAAGTTCTATACGAGCACCATATCTCTCATGAAATTCGCCTTATTAAGATTTTTTATCCATAGCTGAATCCTTATGAGCAAAATATCACATGATTCCCCGCTCACATCTCATGACCTTGGAAAATACAGAGAGAGGACAACCGCAATTCTTTCTTACATATAGAGCTCATTCAGCTCTCAACATGGACGAGAAGACAACTTACCAATTTACTCTGGAAGGCACATACAGTAACTCATACCGAAATTAGCTGGAGATCAACAGTGTACATATCTGTGATGAAAATTATATTCTGGCCTTAGTATACCATACACGGTTGCTCACCATACAAAACACTGATATCATTTTTCATGTCATTGACAACAGTGCACAGACATAACGTCTTGCTGCTAAGTGCACTGTTTTGATGGATTTGTTGTCGAAAATTATGTATTGCGTCTACACACTGTGTGTCTTGCATTTGCTGCCGATGCTCTTGATCAGCACTTAAAGTTCAATTAGAATTACCAGTAGAAATAGATTGTTTTTGTGAAGCAATTCAGTCGGTCATGTCGTTGTGTTTTTCAATTCCGTTAATCTACTCTTTCGATGTATTATTTCCAACATAAAATAAAGTGCAGTGGCTTACAAAGCAGTCAGTTTTCCCCATATTCATCAACGGAAGCCATTCTTAAAAACATGTAACAGTCGTTTCATATGCTATAGAGACAACTTCAAACAAAATGAGTAGGCAGATGACCTGGAGTGTCATACATATTAAATCCAGCGTCATTGTTTGCCATAATGTGTTCACGTCAGGTACTAAGAAAATACATTTTTACCTCCATTTCTCTTTTCCCTACTCAAGTCCAACACTCTTTCAAGCCAGGTGCTGATCACTGTGCACACTCTCAGCCAGTTTGTTCGTCACTTTCTCTTGGTATCTAAATTACTGGAACAGCTGCCGCTAGTCCATATTCCTTTGCTTCATGCTACAACATAGATGCATAAGTTCACTTTCTGTCAGCCTTTTTTAATGATCAATGTGCTTATTCAATATACAGCATTTTCTGGAAATTAACATGATCACCACATTTTTGAAAATTTGAAAAGAAAAGCTACCCTATGAAGCTAACTATATCACCCATTCTATTGACTAAATTGCTATCTCATTGATTATATAGGTGCAATTAGGTTGTGTTATTAGGTGTTTCTGAAGTCCAGGTCACGTCTGACCCTGCAGCCAAGGCTTGCAAGGAGAAATGGGGTGAAAACCACCCTACGAAATGGCTTTTAGTCGGGTATCTTTAGCTGAAGTGTACACAGCATGAAATGGGGTTTTTAACAAGAGGACTGACAATTTGCTGTAGTGAGACCTCTGCTCGATGAAAAGCCGTTGCTCAACTTTTAAAATACTGGATCCATAACAACATGCATTTATCAATAGCACCGCTGCAGCATTCAGGTTCTGGGGGTTACTTTGATATTACAAGCAAAAGTGAAAGACTTAACATGCCATTATCCTATGAGTGGGTTAATTTATAGCAATGATATCAAAATGTTGACTATCAGACTTTTCAATAGAGACGGAGGCCCACATTAACCTCCACATTGTCAAACTGAGAACTCCTAGCTGTATTACATGATGTCAAGTTGTTTTAGCACAGCTTATTTTGACGTAACCAGGAACACAGTGGTGTGGTCTGTTCATATTGAGTAAGGTAAAATTTCATGTTTCGCCCTGCATACAATAGAATTTTGAGGGGTGTCATCAATTCACGACAAGATTAATACCATAGGCTGGGAGCGAGCAAACTCAAGTTATGTAATTGAAGATGTCAACTACTGACAAACTTTTCTTATGTGCATTTTTAGATGCTAGAAATATCCTGACTAAGGTTCAGTCGGCCTGCACTGCCCAATCCCTTGCGAAACTATGACAAATCGGCTTTACATACAAAAAATGCCGATTTTTTTCCGAAATAAAAAAAAAAAATCAGAGTTTTGGCCTGTAAATTCGCTTTTCTCCTAAAAATATATTGGTCTCTAGCAAGCATGAAAAAATATCATTATAATTCGCAATCTTGCAGTATAAATGTCTAAAACATAACAATGTTAAAAAATATTGGGAACAATTGCTTCAAGTATTGCCTTAACTCAAATGTAAGGTGTAGTATGAATCACAGAAATATTACATGGCATGAATGCTATGTCCATCACAAATTGTCCAAATATCCTTAAAGATACTCCCCTTTTAACCCTTAAACGGTCAGACCGGTCGTTAACGACCGGTAATCACGTGATTTTTTGCTGGGCTCACACTAGCTTAGCCTTACTTGCGTAAACAACTCATAAATCATCACCAAACTGTACACAGACAGCTGTTGTGTTTCCCCCGAGAAG
Source organism: Hermodice carunculata (assembly GCA_964020975.1). Taxonomy (NCBI): domain Eukaryota; kingdom Metazoa; phylum Annelida; class Polychaeta; order Eunicida; family Amphinomidae; genus Hermodice; species Hermodice carunculata. The sequence continues at coordinate 28,958,812 of OZ026626.1, forward strand.
CACATCGATCTATTTATGTATACCACTCCCTCTAGCGTCTCTGCTTGTCATTAAGTGGTTTGCCCGGTGATTCCCTTGAGGTGCGTGACGTCACAAAGAGGGCAGCATCAAGCACCAGGTCAGCTGCAGGTGTCCGTCAATTATATAAAAGTGCCGAGGCTATTAAACTTAGTCAGGAGTGGGCAGGGAGGGATTATGTAGAGGAGGGGACAGTGAAGTCGATGTTGGGTGTGAGGATGTAAGTATTTTGTTTATAATGAGGCTGGAGCATACAGAATTCAAGCGTATCAACGGACCATGTGGTTCTGCTGTGGCTCCCACAGCCAGTCAGAGTCATTCAGCTCCTTGCAGCCGATCATTCACTCAATCACTGAGTTATGCAATGCCTGCTCTTCCAAAGTATCCCCTAATATGTTTCCCTGTCAAACCTCTGTTTATCAATAAACTTTATGAACAAGACCTTTTGCCTTGGCTCAGTTATGGAACCTTGCATTCAAACTGAAACTGTTTCTCTGCATGCACTCAATTTACAGGGGGGGGGGGGGGCGGGAAGGAGGAGCATGGTTGCAGATACATGATAAGTATTGTTGTCAGTCTTAAAGACTGTGATAGGCAGCTAATAGGGAGGGCCTACTTTGCCTTTTGCACTGGAATTGATGACTATGATTGCATGTACACTGTATACATGCATGGTGTCATCCACATTTGCAGACTACATATCAGTATAACAAGGCCTGGCACATATGATTGTGAATCCAATCAAGCTTTGTTTCCATGGAAACATATTAAAATGGGGGGGGGGGGGGAAACCACAAATTTTCCATTAAAATAATGCAGTGTTGTTTTATTTCAGTCATTTTCTTACATAATATTGAACCTGGAATATAATCTATGAATAGTTATAGTGACTAATTTTGTTATGCAAAGTAACTGCCTGTTACCGGTTCTGCAGACTTGTGTAAAAATGCAGTTTTTCCGGTTTTTAGCCAAGTATAAGCAATATTTTAACAGTTGCTATGGAAACAGGTCATGTGATCTATGTTTTATTTTCAAAGCTTACTGAAAGTTTTTTTCTCTAGTTATCCAAATACCATGCATATGCGGAGAAAAGGGTGCTTCACATAATATTAGGAGATACTTTGTTCTCTTATTTAGCAGATTTTAAATGATTTTTTGCCGTTTATTAGTGATTAAAGTGGTTGCCATGGCAACCAGTCACGTGACTATTAGCAATTTATTGCACATAATGAAACTTGGCATTGCAGGTATCACAATGATATATACTTTTGGTATGCTACAAAGAAAACTTCCTACTGCACTGTGTTCAATGAAAATTGTTACTTTTATTTTTACTGGTACAAAAAATAACATGACCCTTTAAGGGTTAAACGATTGGTCAGCTTATAAATTAATTAACAGTGTTATCAATTAAATTATGGAAATATATATGGACAAGTGATCAGGGCTCTCAAGAAAAGTGTTAAGACTCTAAGTCTATTCATACAGCAGAAAGTTCCAAACTTTACACACTTTTCTTACATATTATAAAAGAATTGTCAAGATATAGAATCCTTGGTGTCACAAAATTTAACTTCTATGAATGATGAACACAAAAAGCAAAGAGCCTCATATGTAACCAGGCCAGTGTGTGAAGTACTGATACGCATCCAGATAGACATTTCATGTTTATTGTTGAAATTAATTCAAAGTGCATGAACAGCCAGCTGGCACAGAACAAGAGTGAAGCTGTCAACTCCTAACACACTTTTTCTTTTGTATTTTTTTAAGATGCCAAGACCATCCTGATAATGGTTTAGTTGGCGTGCACTGCCACCTCTCTTGGCAAAGCTCGAAAAATTGGCTTTGAATGGTATGTCTTGTATATGGCCATTTCATTGTTTTGTGCTGTCTGAATTCCTGACTTGCACAGAAGTGTCCTTTATGTGCCAGTAAGCCAAAAATGTTATTCCTGTGACAAACATACTATCTTCTCAAAGATTTATTTAGAAGAATGCGATCACATGATGGCCGTTATCTCGATTTTTGCTCTTATTTTTCCTACCAACTAATGATTCATCTAAGCATACTGTTTAAGACTTTTTTGTTGTAGATAATTTACTTCATGCTCAGATCTATTTTCTTTTGTATAGTCGGCCACATTTAGTGAGGGCCGGAAATATATATATATATATATATATATATATATATATATATATATATATATATATATATATATATATATATATATATATATATATATATATATATATATATATATATATATATTTATACATATACATATATTCAGTCTTCCAAAATCATACTGAAGGTACCTCTTTGCAACTCACGTCCAAAAGATTTTATGATTTTGATTAATATTTGTGCTCTCTCATGAATTGCCTTAAATGAAGCTCTCACTGTCAACAAACCAGTTATAGCCTATATAGCTGCATTTATGCAGAGAGAGAGAGAGAGAGAGAGAGAGAGAGAGAGAGAGAGAGAGAGAGAGAGAGACTTTGGAATCCACATCTTCCGGAAGCAGGAATAGTGTTGTCTTAAGTTATTTGGTTGTTGCAGGCCACCACAAGTATGTGAGTTGCTTGCCCCACTGTTTTAATGGTATAGGAAATCTGCCAGATACAGCTCTCGAAGTACACAACTAATTTATAAATGGACATTTTTGATGTTAGACTGCTTCCTGGAACTTTCAATGGGAAATCTGCCAGATACAGCTCTCGAAGTACACAACCAATTTATAAATGGACATTTTTGATGTTAGACTGCATCCTGGAACTTTCAATGTTGTGTGGACTGACATGGCGCTAGAGGAGAACCATAACCGGGATGCCAAGACAGTATTGTACATGGCATTACACAGAAGCGAGCCACAGTGGTATTAATACTTGAATGTCCTTGCTGCAGTAACAGCTGGCTCGGAGACAAGCCAAAGAGTGGCACATATGGATGAATCAAAGACGTGAAGAAGGGTCCTTGAGTGCATTAAAGGGAAACTGCAATGCCATTATCCGCATTGAAACTGTAAATATACTAAAAGAGCTGTTCAACCCATTTACTTGCAGGAACTCAGTAGATCTTCTTAACATCAGTACAAGTGACAAAACATCCTCCAAGAATTCATTACTGCCAAAGGAAGGGGTAAATAACTGCTACAAGCAGTGGACCATACCAATTTTATCAAAATTCAGAACTACAAGATCCAATCCTTTGCTACAATGTGTACTAAGGGTCAACATAAGGCAGCATAATCAAATCGCTTGTACAGAGAAAAAAATATTTAGTGACTCAAAGCTTGTATTTTGTCTATAGCTTCAATGACTGAGCAGAAGTGGTGACCAGATGTCCTTAATGGGTTCAATACCTTCCCGCTTTATTTGAGCTTAATGGTGAAGTGAAGCAGGGAAGCAGAGGTACCAGGTGAGGTCAGGCAACAAAGCTGACTTTTTTCATCAAGAAGTCTTGTAGGAACCAACGGATTAAATAGGACAGTCTCACCCTTGCCCAAAAAGGACAAACCTGTCTCTATAGTGGATGCCACTGCTTTCATACAACGCCATCAAAATTTTTAATTATCTGCGATCATTGTATGAGCAGAATCTGATTGAAAATGCCTCAAGGCCGATCAGAAGATTCATTTTGTAGGTGATTGATATGACTTTGGACCTGCTAAAATATGTCTAATACAAAAAACAAGGCGAGGTTCCTGAATTACTGCAGCATGCTTCCTGCAACATTTTCATTATCGTTCGTGGGGCCTTCCATGATGCTGAGAGAAGTGTTGCTACCACGGAAATATCTTGTCACAATATACCACAACTTTCTTTTCCACAACACGAAGAGGCTGACGCAATGATTTTTGCATATTCAAAATACTGTGTTAGCTCTGAGAAGTGCAAAACTGGGATAATATATAGCATTGATACAGATGTCTTTGTTTAACCAGGGTGCTACTCTACACACATGTCTGGACTGACAGCTGTGTGGATCTACAGGGATGACTCCTTTGTTCTATTGCATCCGATTGTGAGTGGTTATGATCACTCCTTTGCGAATGAGAGCACTGTTATGACAAGTGTTGTGTTAAATGCTTATATTCTGACAAGCCGTAACACAATCAGTTTTGTCTTAAAAAAGAGTGAATCAAAAATGTTGAAAGTTGCAGAACATAAGCTTGCCCACTTAAGAAATGGCTTGTATGGTGAATCACCCACTTTTTAAATCAAAGAAGCATATGAATAAGCATGCTGCTTTGTCAAGTGTCTATACGGATGATCAGAGTTTGCTGGTTTAGATAAGCTTTGGGCGCATATGTTTGCTACAACGAACACTGTCCTGAGATACCTACCCTCCCCCCCCCCCCCCCCCCCCGATGCATTTTGGCAGCATTTTATGCAAGTGGGGGAAAGGAAACCCAATCATTTATATGATCCAACTTATCCGGATCCAGGGCAATTTGGATGTCATATTGTACACTGAAGTTAAGCACTAGTTCTTATGACAACATCACCAAAGCCTGTAGCAGTACAGAAACCTGAAACGTATGGATGCAAGGGAGTCGATATTTAGCTGGCTGTGGCTGTACCAGGAAGGAAATTAATTGTACTCTATCTGCTCTTTGTGGAGGTACTCCAACTCACTGTCGAAGAGCAGAGATATACCTGGCTACACAAGAAAACACATCAGATGAAAATACATCAGATGAAGACTTGTGTTCAAAAGTTGTACTTCTGGTACTGACCACTTATTATACTGGACATTGTATGATAGGCCAAAAACGTAATACACATTGCATAGACCTTTCAGCTTGTTTAACCCACTTATTTGACTGGATAAACATGTGCTTGTTTGGTGAGTCAAAATGAAAAAGTAAATGACTACCTGCTTATTTTACATGGACCGCTTATATTTTGATAGGGGATTTAAGAAATGACTACTTACCTTTTTGATGATACAATATCTAAAGATATTGAACACTTACCTGCTTGACAGATTAACAACAACAGGAAACGAACCACTCATCTTTTGCATGCTGTCAAAGCATATATGCCTCATATTTGTGAAATAAACAACAGTATAGAAATAATAGTTTACTTAGACGTTTCATGGGTTGAATATAGAAGTTTATGTATGATGAACTACTTACCTGTTTGTCGGGAAAACTATAGAAGTTAAGACTACTTACCTGTTTGACAGGAAAAATTATCCAGTAATTGACCACTTAATTCGGCAATAGATAACAGTATAGAAAGGATGGAGTACCTATCTTCGACAATAAAGAAGGTTTGCGCTATTCACCTGTCTCAAAGGTAAAAAATACAGAGGGAGTGGAGCAATGTACCGTATTTTAAGTGTCACCATGTTTAACACATGCCTCATAACTGTTCAAAATTTGAAACCTTGAATTACCATTCAAAATTATAAGTTCACACTTTTAAAGACCTTTTACCGTGCTTTCATCAAGAATGTGGCTGAATTGGGTACAGTAATCAGCATCAAACATGGCTTAAACTGAATGCTGTGCTCTGATCTGATCAATTGTAAAGAATAACAAAAGGGCCAACCATAAACATTATCAAAACAAAAAAATAAAACCTTGGTCATTTGTGAGAATGTTTTTAATTTTGATTACATTGAATAAACGGAAGAAAGGTAAACAATGTCTACAAAAAACAACAAAAAATGATATGTAAACTTTTTGCAAAGTGACTTCAACATGCAGGATACTTTTAATTGATTGGCCATCAGTGAACCTATATACCAATAATTATTTGGCAAAAACTTTGACAAATGTTGGGAATGATCTTCGATGTAGAGTTTCGAATTTATAGATTTAAGCTCCATTTGTAGTTCAATCTGCCATCAGCAAATGACCTTCTTTTAATGATACTCTAAATGGTTTATCCCCTTATTTTCATGGACCAAACTTACATGTTGCTGACACAACCAGCATAAGTTGGGTAATTTCTTTTGTATAAGTGTAAAACAGATATATTTTCAAAAATGGCCAAAATTGACTCATAGGCAGTCGTACTTTAGGCCTGATAACAACGGATTTGACAAATTTTGCAAGCGGTTTGGCAAAGCAGGCCAAGTGAATTGTTTTCTGCATATATTGAAAAAACAGAAAATGCCCAACCAAAAGAAAAATATGTCAGTTGGTGACAACTTAGGTCCATTTTTTAGAGTGATTTTTTTCTTAATAATGAACGCAGTATATCTGTTGTATATAAATGTAAAGTTGGTATGTAAACGTTTTGTGCCAGGTTCAAGATGTTGCTGTCATAGCAACCCCCCCCCCCCGTCCCGTAGAGTACAGAAATTGGCGACTGATGAATTAGCAGATTGTATATACTTACAAATGAGTGTGATGGAAAACGAATGTTTAGATTAATACATGAATTTTTGTTACCACAAAATCAGAGAAAACTTGTAAAAACACAGATTTGGGACTAGAATATATGGGCTACGAAAACAGGACAAGCAGCGGAATATCATGTCAACGGTAAGTTTTAAACTTTAAAAGTTGCCTATATTCACACAAGAAGCCATAATATGTGGGTCTAGTTAGTTTGTGTTTTAATACCACTTGCACTTGAGCTTCCAATATAGGTTGAAAATAAATGATATGCCTGACAAGCAACTGGAATTCATAACTATGGAATGTTGCATATTTTTTTACTTTTGGGTACTAATGAATAAAACGGTGAGGTTTTCACAATCCGTACTATTAAATATGCCAGCAAAAGCAACGGAAATACTCGTATTTTGCATTTTCATTATCCTATAGTTGTCACAATGTTATGATGAATATAATAAAAACTGGGGCAAATTATTTGTTTTAATGCTCAAATACGGTACCACTGTCCATGATATTCATCTATATACCAACGAATAATTTTGCAAAGTTTCATGGAAAACACCCTTTAACAAGAGTTAGCATGTATAAGTTGTTAAATTAATCTTACATTTGTACATTTGTGTGTTGATATAATGTAGATATCTTTTCTGCTTGGCTAATACGAAACCGGATATATCGTTTGCAGATGGGATTCACAACGTCCGCATAGACATAATGTTCGGGTCAAAGCGATACGTATGGCAAATATGTATGACAAGTTCGATTTTACAACTTTAGCTTCTGTCGAAAACTACTGTAGAAATCCTGATCAAACACCTCGCGGCCCATGGTGTTATACAGTTGATCCGCAGAAGAGATGGGAATACTGTTCTGTGCCTTACTGCATTCAGAAAAGTGAGTGGGGCAGCAACGTCACTGTTGATTTCATTGGTTACTAGTTAGCTAGTTGAGCTTTACTGACCCTGGAAGAATGTCGTTTGACTGATTCTGAACATTTTCAGCATACAACCACATCAGGTGAAATATGACAAATTGTTGGCATATGTATGATCGTAGATTCAATAATATATCTATCATAGTTTCTGTTGTGGTCAGCAGACAAACGTATATCTAATTCACATTACCGAAATCAGTGATACCCTTTTGCTAAAGGTTCATGTATGGTCTAAGGCTGATAGAGCAGGTGGTTTTATTTTCATTTTATACCCCCCTCCCCCCCCCCCTTAACCAGGAAGACAGTTATTTTGTGGTGGTGGCATACGAAAATAACTTTCATTCATGAAAACAAGTTTTGCCACTGAGCAAACTGCAAACATGCGTTGGACTTACATATCATATTGAAAAAAAATTAAGGAATTAGAAGACTGAACAGAATGGCGTCACCATTGGAGTTGCACAAAATACTACGTTCAACGCAAGATTGAACAGAATGGCGTCACCATTGGAGTTGCATAAAATACTACGTTCAACGCAATATAATTGAAGACCAATCATGCCATGACAGTGACAGAAAAAAATTACAGTTGTGTCCTGCTGGTTGATCACACATTTCACACAGGAAGTAAATTTGACATCGTTATTGAAATTTAAACCATAAAACGATGCAAACACTGAGGGAGTTTATAGTTTGTGGTGAACTAGCAGGTGACAGATTTTGATTTCAAGTAGAAGTACACAAATATTTACCCATATATCAAATTTACCTTCAACCAGACACTGCTACCTGAGTATAGTTCTAGTAAACATGTAGTCCTTGTTTTGCTCATTTCCAATTATAGACAGAGGAGCAACTGTCCCACATTTTTGTGTTGTCCCCTCTACCTCCCCCACCCCCGCGGAAAAAAAGTGAAACACAACATTTGTATACTCCACAGCCAAACACAGTCTGTCTATGTCTTAACTCATAAACGAATTAAAATGTTATCACTTTGATTCAAAGTATAGGAAATCTAGGGCTCCAAGAGTCAAGTATATATTTATAAATGGGTCATTAGCGGGACACCATTATGAATGTTTTGAAGCCTTAAACTAAGTTGTAATTCATGTGCTGGTGCCGAAGTGGAGGCATTCCTTAATAAGCAGCAAAACCTTTCGTTTGGTACATAATTCCAAATTTATCATGGTAAGAAGTGGCAAATGATTTGGTTTTGTGTCAAAACCAACATGGATAGCATGCCAGGTACTAAACATAATTTGTTATAATTTATATAACATGAAGTGTCACCTTTTCGTTTTAGTCAGTGTATGGAAAAGTTTGGTTGTCGTGGTTATCAGATAGTGTATAAATAAGTAAAAACAAGAGGGAAGCTATGCATACATGAGGGACAAAAAAATACCAAGACGCATTATTACCTCAGCTACAAAGCGTACTCCTGTTGATAGGCATGGGTCCAAGGCAATATCAACATTTCCTACTAAAATTCTTGATAGACACACCTCAAGCAAGTATGTAAATGCCATACCTATATTTAAACAAAGGCAGCCATTGTGTCTCAACTTTAGACGCAAGGGTCATTTGTGTAACAAATTGATGATCCACCACTGTCTCAAAGTTTGTGTTTGCCATGGCCTTATTTGCAATGCTGCGAATTCAAACGCAACATAACTCACAATTCAGAAGGTGTTTTGTTTGACTTACAAATAACAGCCGAGTTCACAATGATAATGTGTAGAACAACATGTGGAAGACAGGGTAGTTAACTATCAACACATGAAAAAGCATATACAGGGATTAAATCTGGATGACCCCAACAATGGATATGAAAACCTGCTATCACAAGGGCCACCTGGGAGAAGGTAATATTACTAGTTAGCAACATATTTAAACAACATACAAGAGACACATATTGCTTGAAAAATTATTAAATCATTGGGTTTTTAACCACATAAGAGAGACTATTAGCTATTAAAACACGTGACAATCAGGTATGGTACATACATCCTAATAGTTTTTAATACCATGCAACTGTGTATACTTTGAAAAACCAGGATGGCTATGTGTATTAATTTTGTCTTTTATACAGGGGGGGGGGGTATTTTGCAGTACATTCGGAATGTAATATCTGTAGAACATGTTTTTGCTATGTGGTATTTAAATTCTCGCCATTAAACTTGAGCGGGTACAATAATGATGGTTAGCAATAGGTGGTTCAAATATATTGATTAAAACAGAAAAAAAAGTGGGATCTTCATTTTCGTAATATCTGTAATCAAATTGTAACACGTTTAAACGTAGAATGTAATTAGGTTAGAAGTTCGTAAGCTGTGTAAACAGATAACTCGTGTATGCGTTATATTAAGCATTTGACATGAGACGAACAGCCTTTTCGTGTGATATAAAGATACGATCTTGACAGTGTCCCAAAGCAAAAATGCCAAAGTTCAAATGCGAAAAGATCAGAGAATTACACATAATTAGTGGGCTTTTTGGAACATGTTGGCGAATTCTTTCGAAATCTCAATTTTTGAAGGCTTAGTACCAGTTTTATGCAAATGGGCATTCCAATTCAAATTTTCGTGTACGCTCAAAACAAGAAAATCGAATTGTTCTGTTCTTGAAATTGAAGAACCACCAATTTTTAAATTCAGCGAAAATTAAGTTTATTATGTGAGAAACATAATATTATGCATTTAATATTTTTTTGCTTCGTTCACACAAAAGTTATTTGCTGCTAACCAACTATAGATTATCTTTAATTCAATATTTATCTATTCAGAATGGTCATCAAAAGCAGAGTCAAAAACACATAGCGAGTGTATCAAAATCGTGCCATATAAAATTGACTCAAATTTGGATGTGGCTATGTGCATATCATTTGTGTTGATTAAAAACAACAGAGGTCCCAGGATAAATCCTTTATGGACCGTTGTTGTTGGTAGAGCATAAAAGCAAATTTAATCATAAAATTCATATTGTATTCTATTTGTGACACAACTTTTTTAGCGAATTCAAAGTATGTCCTTCAATTCCACAAAACTGGAGTTTATACAGGAAATTTGGCTTATCTAAAGTATTAGGTGCCTTTGACAAGTTTAAATATATGACTAAAGGTATTTTTCCATTATCCGAAAAATCCATGATTCGTTCAGTAGACTCCAAGGCAGTAGTTCCAGTGGAATGTAGGGTTTCTTTGTTATTATTATTATTTTTTAAGCCATGTGGCTTTTTGAAAGAAAGGGAATTTATCCTGCAATAACCACTCAACTGTTTAAAAATTACTTTCTCCAAAAGTTACATACACATGGTAATAACGAAATGGGGCCCCCGATGTTTAATGGAAGTATCATTTTTTTTTAAATAGTGACAAAACTTTGTGGGTTTTTTTTGTTTTTTTTCCATAAACTATGCATGGACACTGTTATTTGATGTTATCAGACAATGGTGTTCAATAGCAAAACGGTCATTTCTGCATGATCTGTTCTATGATAAAAGATTGGCATAGACGAATACAAAGAGTGTATTACTGCTTTTTTCACAAGGCAGTGGTGTCACAGTTACCCCGGTTGACAGTGTGACCATTGGACGAATATAACCGGAAATTTGTGTTACGTTACAAACATATAGGCTTACCCTTTATCACTGTTTAGGAACTGGAATGTAGTTGGAACAGATGAACACCATGTTATATAACCATGTATTTCTTCATTGCGTCATTAAGCTGCCTCGCATACCGACGTGACAAGTGACTTTTTCCATCTGGGACACTATATATATATATATATATATATATATATATATATATATATATATATATATATATATATATATATATACATGTATATATATATATATATTACCTTGTGCATCAAAAAATAAAACGGTTAGACTCTGAGCTGAGGCACAATAACTAGAGAGTAATATCAACTTGATTGCAAGAGTTATAGCTTCTTCACGCCTTTCCACAATTATAATATGATGCAAATGGAGATTATTTGTGCACTGAAAAATGAGGCCCTGATGACGCCACCGGTCGAGGAAAACTTAAACAGCTTTCAAAGTTTGTTGTTGAATCTGACATTGTGTATGTCATTGAAATTTATTAACTGGCCTCGTAGCATATATCAATCAGCAACAAAATTTCATGCCTAATCACAATAACCTTATATCAGAATGACAACCGTGGAAAGCACGGAAAATATACCTATGGGCTAGGACACACGAATTCATACTTTGTATAATGTAACTGGAAAGAGACAATATGATTTTAAATGTATATGGATCAAAATTGCAATTGACACCCATCGGACATGAACTTATCTGCTTTGCAGGACAGGGCGGGAGAGTGTTGTTTGATGTATCTTTCTGAATGAAGCACAGTTTAACATAAGACATACGAGAATGTGGTTGTCTTTAATGTAACTAATATGTATCTGATAAGCTCTCAGCAAAAGACCTCATATATATATATATATATATATATATATATATATATATATATATATATATATATATATATATATATATATATATATATATATATATATATATATATATATATATATATATATATATATATATATATATATATATATATATATATATATATATATATATATATATATATATATATATATATATATATATATATATATATATATATATATATATATATATATATATATATATATATATATATATATATATATATGGCTTGTTGGAACATAAAATAGTTTTTTTTTCTTGCTGGTATTCAGAAAGCAAGGGCTCACTTTTTAAATTGCTTGAAATGATAAAAGGGTCATGAAATGTCGAAAAAAAAGTTAACTCACAAAACTATGCCCAGCTTTAGGCAAGTCTAAGTCCCTTTCTTTGCTTTTGAGTAGGCATGTGTCAAAATTACAAGCACCACCTTGTTTGGGTAATGTTTTATCTGTCAATGTGCATCTATATTTAACCGATACATGCAAATATATGAAAGGCTAACATCATTAATTCCATTTACAATCTACCTATCAGCAAGCAGTGGGTTTTAAAACTTGGTATCCATACCTTTTACCACAAATATGAATAAATCTTTGTTCAGGGACTATTGAAGTGTGATTTTTTTGTGGTAACACTGACGGAAGCAAATGTTGCATTTCATATGTCTTTGTAAGTGTTTTCGCATTGAAGGCATAAATCAGTATTGGGCATTTTATAATTTTTACTTTATATGTCAACAAATAATGAAAGCACCATAATGTGAGAAATGCAAACTTCCAAAATATGGAACTTATATTTTGTGTTGCAGTGCTGAATTGTTATTTGAATTGTGTTTGAATACCTCGCTGGACATATCAGGTATATTTGTTTCTTTTTAACAAATTCAACTAAGGAATACACTTCATGAATCCAGGAATAAAAATTACTCCCTTAAGGTAAAAAGGGTATCGATGGGTTGAAGTATCTTCTTTTATTTTCATAGTGGACCTCTGTGACTACCAGGGTGGAACTTGCGTGAGGAGGCATTGTTGTCCCAACCACCACTTTGCTGAGAAGATATGTTCAGCGGAAAAGGTCTGTTGTCTTGACAAACCAAACTGTAACTGGGACGTGGAACAGGAAGGTGCCTTAACGAATCTATTTTTTTTTTTTTTTTTTTTTGAGGGGTTGTTGTTGTTGTATCTCTTGTTGTTGTTGTTGTTGTTGGTTTTTTTTTTTTTTTTTTTTTTTTGTTTTGTTTTATTTTTTGTTTTTTGTTTGTTTTTTGTTTCTTTGTTGTTGTTGTTCTTGTTTTTTATCGAAATTTAGCACGATTACTGATTGGTTCTTGATGAAAAATGGTTTTTATCTGCCTGAACTCTCAAATAGCCTACCTTATCTACGCGTTTGATTTCCATGTTTATCGACAACATTTTTGTCAAACCTGTGCTGTAGGTTAGTTTTTGTGTAAAGTGAGTTAAATACCTCCAGGCCATCGCTTTCAAGGACTCAATTTTGGAACAACTTAGCGCATTATTAACCCATAGAACGTGTTGTGGAGAAAGAGACGGTCCGCTTGATATACTAATGAAACCATGTCAAAAGTGTATTAAAAGGGACCTAACGTTTGGTCAACACTGAAAGGGTTTCTTAACATTTTTATATTTTGTTCACGCAGTTCCATTTACTTATTAAAACCACTGGAACAAAACGCTGTCATTATCTTGCATATTCTTTCCTTTAAGTGCTAAGGGAGGCAGGTTGGCCGCAGGGCAGCTATGGTATCCCCATGACTTTCTTCGGTTGCCCTGTTTCTCCCACCACGTCATGGCTGAAGGGAAATGTGGTGTTCCACTTACCAAGAAAGCATAACTACAACAGATCAATCCAGTATCACCAAAAGGGACCACAATCTGCAAGGCAGATAGGTCTTAATTTCTGTATGAAGAAAGATGACTTTTATGTGAATAGCCCACAATGGCAAAAGGGAACTTTTTGTACCTATGCGTACGGAAATGAATGTCCACCAGGTATTAAGATTGTCTAACAGTAAATGTATGTGTTAAGTGTTAAAGGAATGTGTTTGCATTCAGATGTGCAATCAAGAAGGTCACATGATAAATGGTGTTAAAGACACCAAAACAACAAGCACGTTCCACGACCGAAGTGATAAGGGTGATGGTATCACACATTCATACTGGTATTGTAGTAATGAAATTTAACTGGTTGGGAATAATAGATTTTGAACAAAACACACATGTTAGTCTTGCTGGCATTTGATCAACAACTAATAGTCGAAGACACCTATCACTTCCCTAAGCAATGCCAGGAGCATTTCTTTCTTTACAAAAATGCGTTACATATTTATGAGATTGTCTTATGCCCTTGTCTTTTATTCATGTAGGTTTTATGCCGGGACACATTAATGTTACTCTGTCCAATGGAATTCGTGCGTATATGTCTGGTTATACCCCTGCGGTTATTTCAACGGTTGGCAATAAATCATTTCATCTTAGATTTTGCTGTCAAGATGATGTGAAACAAACACATCCCTTGACGTTTCCAAGTGCCGATGCCTTCATGCTAATAAAGGTGACATTCATAACTCAAAGATAAATTTAAATTGATATCTTTGACCATGTTACATAATATAAGACCAGCTTAAGTGCATGTTATCTGTTTCTTTCTATCGAGTAAAAAATCAAAATTGTAGTATCAGTATGACAGTGAAAACATTTTTTGCAAAACGTTGCATATACAGTTCAATAATATTGTTTCAGATTAATTGCCTCAGTTATAAAATAAATCATAAATTAACTTAGGAATAGACTTAAAATCCAGCTAATCTTAGGTTTGCACCTTTGTAGCAGATCAAAGTGCAGTGTATGCTTTTTGCCAAGGAAGTCCAAGCTGTATTATGCTTTATAATTTCCCCATGAGCCAACTTTTAAACACAATAGTCGACTAAAATACTAATATTTCTAAAACGCGTTTACCTGTATCATATCAGCTATACTAATCATGGCAGATCTAGATCATCAATATATAGGCCTTTCAGTATAAACATACACTATATATATATATATATATATATATATATACATATAGGCCTTTGAGTATGGGCCTTTAAGTATAAACATACACTATATATATACACACACACATATATATATATATATATAGGCTTTTGAGTATAAACATGCACTATATATACATATAAGAGGTTATCAACGAGCACTGGATGCCATATAGCAGAAGGAGTTCTGCTATATGGTATCCAGTGCTTGTTGATAACGTCATGTCGTCTACAGACCATGCTATATTTTTATCTCATGTTTGGGTTGATTTTATCTCATGTTTTGGTTGATTTGTACACTTCAACACACAAAGCAAAAGTAAGAACCACATTTGCAGAAAGTTTTACTCCTTATCAACACAATTACCAATGAAACAGGAAGAGTACCGATGAAACAGGAAGAGTACCGATACCACCGGAACAGTGCCGATACATCATATCGCGGCACTGTAGCTTTTAGGGCTATGATACGGTATTTATAGACGCCTGTTATAGTACTGAAATCGACCAAAACATATATATATATATATATATATATATATATGTGTGTAGAGTGCAATGTGCTAAATCTTTTCTTAAAACAGGTACATTAAATGCTTGTATACAGTATTCTGCCCCTGAAGATTTCAGGTGTCAAGCCAGGTTAAATCGAGGAAGATGATTTCTCCAGTTTAAAGTTCAAGCAAAACTTTCAAATATTTGCATTGTGTTGGCCACAAAATAAAAGAAAAATCAGTGCAACTGTACGCTTTCAGCGAAGGATAAAACAATCTACAATTTAATAATCGCGACAGAAACCTTCCCTGTGGAGCAATGGTATGCACTATCCCTTGGCTTGCTGAGTAGTGACACACATGTTTGAAGAGCATTAATATCATAGTGTCACAGAAATGAAGCAGGCAAAGAAGAAGAAGAATGAATCACATTACCAGTCTAAGACAACTAAAGAGAAATCTCACAAAGATTTACAGTGTATATTGTTACCTATTCAGTTGTTTCAGGGGTACATGTGCAGGGACTTTTCTGTCTTGCTCAAGAAAGTGTGCATGCATGTATATTTGAGTAAGAACAACTAAAATCAGTCCACAAAGAATATAACTACAGCGCTTGATGATAACTCAGAGGTAGGCTAGTTAATGAAGGATTCATAGTAATAGTTGATATCAAGTAAGCTTTCTATACGAAGATTTTTATTTTTCAGCTACACACGCGTTGCTGCCATTTCTCGGTTTTGGGGCAGATAGAGATTGGGCAGGTTATATATTGGGATACAAAGCAGTATAAAACAGTTTTCTGGTCGCCTTCTATAAATGAATAACACACACAAGCCATATTTCAACATAAAACTTGCAAATTATTGTGCGTCTGTGAAATATTAAATGTGCAAAAAAAGTACATTCTTGGTTTCGTCGTATACAGAGGTTCATTGTAAATATTTTGACTCAAACTATGTCTTCGTTATCCTATTTGGTTCAGTTTTTATTGTTAACTGTATGGTTTTTTTTCTTTCTTTCATTCTTTGCTGTTTCTTTCTTTCTTTCTTTCTTTCTTTCTTTCTTTCTTTCCTTTCCCATTAATCTTTCTTTTCATTTTTTCTTTTTGATTTATTTTGATAGTGGTAAAATAAAGATAAAAGTAGTCTTGACTATGAGCTTGGGTCTGATGGCCAACTCTAACAGACACAGATCCCTTGTTTCACTCTTTCGGCATGAGCATTAGAGAGTGTTCTCCAAATGCAAGGAACAGACTAAATGGGTCTCCCTTGCAACAACGACCATACACAGCCATGTCTCTACTTATGGGCATGCAGGTCCACGAACAAATCCCGTATTTTTCTTTTACTTATGTCTGGAACAGACAACCCAACCTATACCTTTCTTGCATAAATATTAGACCTTGTTCACTAAGCCAACACGTCCTCGCATAAAAAAGAGGAGAAGGAGAAGAAGAAGAAGAGGCAAATACAGAAGAAAAATAGCAAGAAGAAGCACAGAAAAAAAATAAAAACAAAAAAAGAAAAAGAAGAAGAGGGGGAAGAAGGGGAGGAAAACGACATGGAGGAGAACAGGAAAAAGATGAAAGAGAAGAAAAAACGAAGACAAAGAAGAAGACAAAGAAGAAGACCTCAAATGATAATAAGAAGAGGAATTCGGAATTTTAATTGCACAGAAATGTCGGACAAGTGGATGCATGTTCAGTGAAAACTCACGGAACTATCAACTTTTTTCAATTCATTTTCATGAATATACCTTTCCATTAAAATATCTTGAAAACAGGGTCTGCATTCTTCCCTAGCAAAACAAATACTTGTTGTTCGTTATATATATATATATATATATATATATATATATATATATATATATATATATATATATATATATATATATATATATATATATATATATATATATATATATATATATATATATATATATTAATATGTATATATATATATGAGTTTTAAATTCCGCAAAATATAATAATAAACTTAATTAAATGAAAATTATAAAGTAAAATTGTTAACTATAATCTAACATTATCACCACAAACAGGGTGGTAAGGTCTATCAAATGAAATAGAAAGCAACACAGATAGTGGCAGACAGACCAATATAAAGCACCATCTAGCATTAACGATAACAACTTGCTGCTAAATATGCTTAATGCAGAACACAAATCCAAGTACTTGCCTATAAGAGGTGTAATGAAACAATCAAATATGGAAATCAGATCTAAAGTTCTGTCCAGTGAGACGAAAGTAAGCATGAAAAGTATCTTCCAATATGTATTTCAACAACATGATTTAAATATTAAAAGGAGCAAGGATTGTGCTTTCTGAAATTAAATCGTTTCAGAGTTGCGGGGTATTTTGACAATCTTCATATGTGTCATTTCGAAAGGTCTGTAAATTACCTTATTGTAGGTCTTATCAAATTTTTATAACATTTTACAAATCTGAGGTAAATATTTGCATCAAAACAACATGGTATAGATGAAATATGCTCATTTCAATATGAATTTTAAAGACGCCAATAATGACGTCAAATGAGATCAAATCCATTTGCCTTCACCTTGCTTTTACTGTTTTTACAAAAATTTGAAAAAAAAATATATAGACATTACATACGTCAGACGTATACAGGCAATTTTAGAAAAATCAAGGATGGGCCAATTATTTTTCCAGGCTATTCTTTGTTTTATATATATATATATATGTGTGTGTGTGTGTGTGTGTGTGTGTGTGTGTGTGTGTGTGTGTGTGTGTGTGTAAATCGTTGGTCTGTGGGTTTTCCAAAAATCAAGACACCAGGAGCAGAAATGGCTGGAAGTTTTTCGATATTTGTATTTTTTTACTCCAAGAACAGCGGGGACATGAGTGTCCAATGGTGTCTGGTATGCTGGCACACATGGACTTTATATCGATGCCAATTGTATCTAATACTTCAGTGACAAGCAATGGAAGCCTTCCCACGGTAGAGTTTGGAGAAGGAATTGTGACCTTGAACTACTGTTACTATGAAAGTAAGGCAATGCATTTCTGATAATTATATCCATATATTAAAAGGTACTTTAATTGCAGAAGATATATGACAAAGTTAACTTATGGACTAAATCAGCTACGCTGTGCAATAGAAAGAACAAACCCCTTTGTATGATTTATAGAGCCATCTGATAGGATTGAGCTTTAGGAATGTATATTTTGTGTTGTTCAAATGTTAAAGTTAACGCAATGTGAATTTATTATGTATATATGTGTTAGATTAACATACAATTTTACCATTGTTTTTAACCACACCCCTTTTTGTAGCAAACTTAAGATTATCTAAGGAATGAGAGGGAAAAAAACACATTTCTCAGATGTTTTTAATTTTCATCAGATTCAGGTACAGGTTAGCTTCATTTGATGTGACATCATCCCAATTTCATATCTGTATCTCAAAATAAAAAAAATAACCTTTAGCACTTGAGACCCGTCTTTGTCTAATCACAACATATACTACAGTTTGCCGTTTATATGATGCCAATATCCATAAAAATGCAGAAGCTCGATCATCAAACTATGCTACAGACATTTTTTAAATCTGAAAATTCTTCAAAATATTGGTTCTTGGCAGGGAGCATCTACCCAATGTTGTAGAATGTATCTTTAGTGTGTATGCTTTCGAAAACCATGCACTTAAATGGAATAGTATGTAAATTAACAGTGCTTTGTACAGGTAAACATCAATCAGAACTCAGATAATAAAGAAGCGAACACTTTTCCATAAAAGTGTCAACTGACAGTGGGACCAACTCTTATGAGTTGATTAGAAATTTTGCTACCATGACGCTGAGCTTTAAAAAGTGGTGATTTTTATGACCTTACAAATAAGCCCTATGGGTGGAGACAAAAATATTAACTTACTGCATAACTACTCTTCATAAATTGTTTATAGAAGTGTTGGCCATCTGAATCAAGGACGAGTTGTCCAAAACATGTAATGTCACTGTTGAAATCAGTTTGAATTTTACCAAATTTGTTAAAAACATAAAGGAATATAAGAATTTGTAGACATATCAGTCTAATATCAATTGAACTCCAACACCAGTGCATTGAAATGTATATTACAAAATGGTAAAGCAATGTCCTAGTCATGTACATAAAGGAATTTTAATGCGTTTCTATTTGTGAGGGCCAAGTGTCTGCTATGATCCTGGTGATGTGGGAGCAAGTTATAGAGGGTCTATTATGGTGACATCAAAAGGAGCCTGCAGGTATTTGTTGCAAACAATACTATCACTATTTTAATGATTGAACTACCAAATATGAATACTGTTGTTCCAATTTTATAATATTTTAGATTCTATACCCAGTGGAATTAATAATATGCAAAGACTGAAGTAAAATGTATAAAAACATGTCTACCGTCAGGACAACGTTGTTTTAAAGGGCAGCCAAAATATTGAAAATTATAATGTTTCTTGTTTCCATAAAGTTTATTAATTAATGGCTTACTAGTTGCTGATTTTGTGTGGTCCATATATGCTACATAAGATTTATTGCCCGTGAGTTATAGGATATCGCCACAGGATTACGAATATTCTGTGCAAAGCACTGATTTTCTCTTCAGTTTTATGGCTTTATTATCCCACTTGCCACTGTTGTGCCGAGAGAACCACACTAGTCAGAGAGGCTCTGAGCATGGACTGACATCTTCCCCACTTGTCCTCAGAGAGGTGAGGGATGTCAGCAACCAGGTCAAACTGGATTCTAAGAAAGTGAAGAGGGTACTCTGGCCAAAGACTGGACTGGCTTCAGGCTCAAGCATCTCAAAGCTCTGCAACAGTCTGTGTATTCTTTTGTCAATCCTTCCAGAGTGCCCATATAAGCCACTCATCCAGATACATGTGATTGTGCATGGCACTCTGGTGGTGGTAAGTAACAACTGTCATGGTGAGCGGGATGAACATCAGATGGAAACACCCTGAACTGGCATAGTTGGCCTGAGAATGCAAACTGCAGATACATCCATGAAGTCTCTGTGACATGTGGAAGAACACGTCTTTGAAATCCAGGGACGTTGTCCACTCCATGGGTCACACAGCCACTGCCATCAACTGGAGAGTTCCCATCCCGAAGGACAAGATTACCAGGAATGTTTTCAGCATTGACAGGTTTATCACTGGAAAGCAGCCTCCATCCCACTTAAGGACAAGGAAGGATACAATACAGAATCCAGGAGAACTGTGGCTCTAGCCGCCGTCATGGTGCATTGGCTCCAAAGCTTCTGGACTACGTCTATGAACAGCGATGCTACAGGTTCTTCTGTATGCGGCCTGAGCCACTAGGGCTTGTATCATAAAAGAAGGCCTATTTTTGTTGAATAACAGTGAGCAACCATGTCTGTTTAGGACAAGAGAAATTGTCTGTAATGGACTCTTATTGTGTTTGAGAGACAGGAAGGCAGCCACCGAAATGAAGCTCAAATGAGTCTGAAGCCATGGCATATGGGATCTTGAGAGTTAACGGTTCAGAATGCCAGAGTCAGGTGCCTTAAAGCTTACCTGACTTATTGGCTTTGCTGAAGCCCTTTCCTTTCTGGGATTGCTGCCCGCTCTTCCTAAGGTGTCATGTCACTGAAGACAAGCACGAACAAAGAGGGAGTAGGTGCTATCGGAGCACAATGCTTCCAGGCTGAGCTGGCTAGAGTTGACAGTGACCAAACTGGGGAAATAACAATGATGATCTCCCACTGTGAACAAAGTTAAAATGTAAAGTGTTCCTGTTCTGGATATGCGTAAAATTGGATAAGGCAGCCTCTAACCCCAAAAGATGGCATCCCTCTTCTAAAAATACAATGGTCCATCTCTAATGTGCAGATGGTTTGGTCAGCTGCTGATGACAAGGAAGTCACAGGTAGTAAATGCTAATTGAGTCAATCCCACACAACGTGGGTGATATGCACAGAACCTTTGAGGTCAAGCAAAAGTTGGCTCATTGGAGATGTAGCAAGCTGATCCACTGAGAAGTCCGCTCACCCTTTGCAACAGTGTCAGCAACAGGGTATGAAGACAAAGTCCCCAACCACAAGCACTGTTCCTTGCAGATCTCAAGTTCCACTTCTATCTCAAGAGAGGGAAGCTTGGCACCCAGTTTGAAGTTGGCAATCAGCCAGATTGCCAGATGCACACTTCAGGGCAGACACAGCAGAGGTGTTGAAGGAAAAGCAGGTACTGCAGCTAGACCCTGTGAAGGTGGCACTTGAGTCACCAGAAAGCCGCTCATGGCAGATAGTGCTGGCACAGACTTGGGTGCCTCCGTTCTAACTCCAGCATGACTAGATGTACAATCTGAGCTCTCAGAACACAGAGCTCTAGAAGTTTGTTGTGTCTTTGCTTGTCCAGAAGGCTCTTACTTTTGGTTCGAGTGCTCAGACCCAAACACTAACAGTCCTTAAGGATCCAGGATGCCCTGACGTGAACCCATAGGTGTCCATGCTGGTCTCACCAAGTTATGTGGTTAAGACCCCTTGCACCTGCACCCAGAGGACAGAGATCTCGAAACTTTAAAGAGGACTCCTAAAAAGACATGCTGAGGGGGCACTGAGTGCAAGCAACATATCAACCTGAAAGTGCATATTCCTTGCCAAAACTCCAAGGCACAGGCAACCCTCAGGTCAATGGCCAGAGATGCATGGGTCATCTTGGGAAAAACTGGGTACTAATGACTTCCCAAAGGAGATCCTTTGCTGCCCTACTTGCGACGTATGCACCCCTTCTGCTTACTAACTCAAGGCATATCAGGTATAGAGGCTGCAGCCACCTGTGAGCAAGCCATGTGGAAGTGTCTTTGTGTCTCCAAAGGTCATGCAGGGGAAGACCCAATGGAGTCATATTCAAAAGCTCTGTATTTGGCAGCTATGGCCTGCTGCCTAGGCCTTATCATCATTACTTCTTTTTCTGTGTGCTTGCTCATCAGGTATCCGTTTGTCTTCTTCCCAATCCTCACAGTACTTTCCCGCTTTTTCGCCAGTACAACCATGATCTCACTAAAGGGGGCAACCATAGCATTGCAGATGATTATCCCCGACTGCAATTTAATGGTTCCATCAGTCCAGCCACAACTCTTTATCCAACAAAGATGTGGGTGACGTGGTTATTGGATAAACACCAGTGGTACACTGCAGAGAGGGAGTGATTGTCTGTTGTGCACTATCATCCCAATCTCAGTTATCTGAACCTGGAGACGCCATCTTGAAAATGACCCATATGGTCTGAATGACCCTTGGGTGGAGCGAATTCCATTTATTTCAGAGGTATCTGCAGATCAGATAGCTGTGTAGGTTAAGAAAAAGTCCCAGATCACAAGAAAAGATTTCTTGCAGAAAGGAACGTGTGATAAACACTATAACAGTGATGGTGAACTAAAGTTTGACGAGATTCAACTCAAACAAACCAGCCAGTAATGGCACCCAAAAGAGGAAGGATGGGGGGGGGGGGTGCATCTGAAGTCACAACCAGATCCATAGAAACCAAGAGATGGCATCCGGGACCTTTAGGCTTTGGGACAATGAAGTGAGTGAAAAGGAAAGTCAACTCGATTTTCTGGGTGTTGGGCACAGATACAGGGAAGTTTCACATAAATGTTTGTCATTTTAAAGAGTTTGTCAGTTGTGGCTTACCATTTTAAATTCAATGATAGTGACTTCTTTCTAGATTTTTTTTTAACTTTGGATATTCTCTGAATTTCAATTATGAAACCATCTTACCTACAATGTCCATAAAAATCCATCTTATTATTAAAGTCATACTCCAAATACATTTTTTTTTCATTTATGGCGATAACTGTAAAAAATAAGATATATTAGAAAATGATTCAGCGATTTCATGGAATGGCCTATTGATATGAAAAAAATATTGTAGCTGTAATTCACTGAAAAATAATACAAAATGAATTTTAGATATTGATTCCTAAACGTTCAGCAACATCTCTGTAAAATTTGTCTGTGACTCTAAATCGTTTATTGATATATCTGAGGCATTGGGTTTGATGGCTGAAGACAGCATTCAGAAATATCCATAAATAATTTTGTAGATGCCAACTATCACACCTACTACCACACACCGTTGTCTGTATGCCACAGCAAGGGGATTATACGATGGTTTAAATGAACCATCCTGCGTGTTGTCCTACCTTATTGTAATCTCTGCAGCCTGATGCCCCTTTTACGGGCATTAAGTAGGGATTTTGGTGTGTCCATATTGATTTTTATTTGGCCTAATTCCACCATGCCCATAACACAAATACATCAGCTACTTGCCATTATCATTTAAGATCATCTTCCAAAATCATTTAGGTATATCCTAAAATACAGATTTGTATTAAATATCACTATGAACCAAAGAGATGTATCCACGGACCCCAGCGGCACCTGCCTTCTAGAGTTGCTGCTGTCCAGTTATCATATGGGAGCAGCAACGTGATCCACACCACCGTTTTTCATGGCATTATTATTATTATTATTATCATCATTATTATTATTATTATTATTATTATTATTATTATTATTATTATTATATCATTGTTATCATCATCACCATCGTTGTCGTCATCATCTTCATCATCATCAATATCACCTTATTTAAAATAATAAAGGGGAAATACATGTACATTGGTGCTGGATGCTGCCAGACACAGAGACCAAGTGTTGGATAAAAAACACCATGGATGTACTAGAAGTAAAATATTAAGATCGACAAGCTAAATATATTTGTGGTCTCAAATGTCCCGTGTGAAAGGTATAAAATGAATTGTCACATTTCACCAAGGTGCCCGGCCAGTAGGCCGATAGCTGCTATCTCAGCCATCAGCCCGCTTCGGCCTGGTGTAGAATACAATATTCATTGTCTAAAATCATGAGTCCATATCAGAGTCTCAGATTAGATATTTAACAGCGGCAGGTTTTCCCAGCTGGCCTGTCTTTATGTACTACTACTACTACTACTACTACTACTACTACTACTACTACTACTACTACTACTACTACTACTACTACTACTACTACTACTACTACTACTACTGCTACTACTACTACTACTACTACTACTACTACTACTGTTGCAGGCCTTGGTTATCCCTTGATGAACGTCGCTCACATTTGTACCTGCAGTATTCTGGCTTCCAGCATGACAGCATGTGTCGCCAAAAAGACCACTATTTCGGGATGCCTTGGTGCTTGGATCTCAATAACAATCGGATGGAATGTGACACCATACCTGTGTGCAGTATGTATGAACACTTGGTATTCAGTGGATCAACTATAATACATGCATGATATTAATTTGACTGACTGCAGACTGATATGAGGCATATTCCCAAAAAGTTTCCAAAAAAACCAACCAGCTTGGCAGTAGTGTTAAATAGCGTAAACACTCAAAAGTCCATAACAAAAGAAGAGTGTATCGTCACTTGCGTAAGAGATAAGGTATATGGACACAAGACAGTGTCGTTATGCAACTTTGAAGCACGGGCTCCCGTTTTAATTTGCCAAAATATGAATGAATGACCAAGAAAAAAATCTTGACTCCTCATAGCTTGTAAGAAAAAGGAGGTGTGCATTGACCAGCAAGTAACCCAATTGAAGAAAAATGCGATACAAATAAGTAATAACACAATGGTTTAAACAACTTTGTTTGACCCTTCCACAAAGTATATAATCATGCACAAAGCCTTGGCACAATCAGCAATCCGATGGATGGTTTGAAAAATAGTCAAAAATAGCTAAAAACACAATACATGCTGTTAAATGTAGGACAGCCGTATCAGCATCTGTTGAACAGATTCAAGCTTAGGGGATTACCAAAACGTTCCAAAGGAATTTCCGAACTATTGGCCAAGCACCATTGGAGAAGCCATATTACGTTATTTGGCCAAAGATACACACACAGACACACACACACACACACATACACACATACACACACACACACACATACATACACACGAAAAAAAATCAATATAAAATATCATTTGATGGTCACCTCAACAATCTTGAAGGAGACTTACTTGATGTTTATGAACGTAAATGCTTGTGAGAAGTTGACGGGAAACGAATTGAATCAAACACATATCTGGTGGAATAGTTTCGGATGGTATATTGTCATGCCTGGCAGCATTCTGCAATGACCACGGCAATTTTGTCGTCTTTCATAAATTATTTTAGGAACAAAAACTTTGCTCTTAGTGACGCTTCCACTTGCAAAATTAAAGGACGGTGAGTCTGTGGATCCAGTATTATGTGGATAACAGATTGGTGGTGTTTAGACGTCAAATCAGCTGGGATTTCTGAATACTTGTACAACGATTTTAATGCTTTAAGGTAAATGATGTAAAAAAATAGTGCAGCACTGAAAATAAGAAATATGCCGAAAAAAACTGCCACTTTTTCGCTTTTGCAAGAACATTTACAGTAACGTAGTGTATCTCAGAATTGTTTGGCAGTTATGCTAAATTGCATTGCTCTTGACAAAAATTGATCGGTACCAATGCCTAGAACAAACTTAATGTTGAAGAGCTGACATAGACAGAGGCATGTTTACATGCGACTGACCCTTCGTGACCTTATGCTAGAGTTATACGTGTACTCAAGGACAATGTCTGACATTGATCGCAGGGTCATCTGCTAATAGTTTTTTCCATGTCTGTACATAATGTTAGTTGGCCTTTTGTTTTGACACTTCTCTGGTGGCTGGTCAACTCAAGTAAGTGTTTAATTGACTATAATTATAAGAATTTACAATATGTCGCAAATACGGCAAATTGTGTGACATTGCGCATATTAACAGGTGCGTAAAAACAAGAATTCGCATGTTGAAAGAACAGATTTTGAAAAACAAAATGCACTTGCCTGCACAGAATAGCTGAGCTGTAAATTTCCCTTATCGTACTATGGAGACAGAGGTTCCTTCTGATTTTTTAGCTCAGCTGACCGGTAGCTGTGTATGTGAAGGTCCGCTCGCCGTCGCCTTTCACATTTTTACTTCTCTGTAGGACTAGTGGCAAGACCCAATATATAATTGGTTGAAGTCTACCTTGGGTTAATTTTCCCCTAGCGATGTACAAATGGTTACACTACGGTCATTTTCGGAATTTTTATCCCATACAGGTCGACATAAAATTTATCGTATTTTTCACTTACATATTTATTTGTTCAGTCTTTGTGAAACTATTCTAACACTTTCGGCTGACCAGGGCCACCAATTGGTTCAAAATTGCATACATACTGCACATATTTAAGACCACTAGAGCCAAATGTGGTCAACAAAGAACACTGCAATATTTTACACACGTTTACTGAATATGTTTTGTCTATAATGACCTCTGGAAACCTATACAGGATTGCGCAAAAGTCTCCTGAATGTTTTAGGGTTTATTTTCTACATTTAAGCAGTGTGTGTGTGTGTGTGTGTGTGTGTGTGTGTGTGTGTGTGTGTGTGTGTGTGTCTACACTTGGACGTCGATTTTGAAGAGTAATGGGCAAAATGTTAGCCAGATGTTCTTAATGTTCCGCTTACTGCAAAAATGCTGGGAATCATGAGATAAAGTAGTTTTGTGACTAATCACTATGTGACATTTATGTACTTCTATGGCTGATTTATTGTTCACTGTCAAATATATACTAATAAAGCCCTTTGCTATTTCAGCAATATCAATAAGACGTGAAGAGAGCATTAAGGAAGGACCGATATAGTGCATTTTATCCACGAAACGTCTTTCATGTATGCCTGGCTACAGTTTTTTTTTTTTTTTTCATTTTTTTTTATTTCTTTTGTTTTTCTTTTATCAGATGTTGGTGTCGCCATTGGCAGAGTTCGGTTCATGTAATGTCGTTGTAATTGCTTGAGATTCAGATTTTGAATACTTTCCCTGAATACAGGAAACAAAGTAGTGCCATTTAAGTCAGCTTACATTGGGTACAGGCCGTGCCAGTTCCTGGCCTTAAGTCAGGGAAAAGATGTATAAATAAAACAAAATCATAGTGGGCGAACTTCGGCTTGGTTTCCTTTATGAGGTCTGGACTAAGTTATAATTATACTTCAATGTTCAGGTTTGGATCTTGCATTTTTAACCATTTGAAAGGGCAAATTGAGATATCGGCTTAACTCTTGGTAAATGTGGTCCCTTAGCCCATGGTTGATAATAAACTCTAACAGGCAAGATCTTTATGGTGTCTCTTTAGGTGTTGTTAATTTGTAATAATTTACTGTATCTAACAATTTGTTTATGGCCCTAAGCTAGAAGGGAATAGTTGAAGGAGAGCATCAAGGAAAAAAGTGCTAAAACGCAGCACACATTCCTCCAGGGAATATTGCCATATTTTTGGAAGCGTGCCATTGACCTTCGGGACGTTATTTGCACTGTCATTTCCGATAGATTTCTCACAATTGCTGGGCCTGATATGTTAAACTAGTGTGCTCATTCAGTTGCTACATTGTTGATCATGGGATATTAGCACGATTTTAGTTTTTCGTTAAGCACACGGAAACTCATGTGCTTAGTTGGTTATATGTAGTTTGATGTACATTTTGATGTCCTTTTATGAGCCGTAAACTTTGATGTCCTTTTATGAGCCATTTCAATGGGAAATTATTACCTCGAAATTATTTTCAAACACTGCAAAAAAAGAAAAAACAAAAAAATTTTTTTGCACAGTTCTTGCATTACCTTGGATGAGATTTGGCCACTATTTTCATTCATGCTGTTCTGTGATATGTTTTTCCATGATGTACAAAGAAGTGCATTACTGTTCATGTAACTAAACTTTTCTGGTATTTTCATATTGTGTTGTCTGTTATGAAACTGCTGAAGAATAAAACCATAACAAAATGCTATTAAACCACACTGGTGTGACTATAGGCGGTACATGCCAAGCATGAAATACAGAAAGAAATGCTTTGTTGTCAGACCATGGTAATTGCCGGTGTTTGGACAGTGTCTCCAAGAGGAAACAATACAAGCACATGTTGCTAATAGCCACGAGACGTGCCCACGTGCTCCCAAAAGCTATAACTTGTGAAAAAAAAATCAAACCTTAGAGTATGACATCCTGTAATATTGACATGATTGAAAACAGAAAAATAAATTGATAATGGGATAGATGCATAGATTGAAAAATACAGAGATGAAGAGAGATAAATAGACATCAGATAAAATTAAATTCCATGTTATGGTTTCATTTGAAACGTGGAGTCTGGTATTATTGCAGATTTCTCGGTGGCCAACTTTGAAGAAATCAGAAGCGGCTATCCAGCGAAACTTAAGCACGGCTCCCCCAGCTTGGCCAGACTATCATTTGATAAGCATACAGGTAAATATACTCCTGAGGATCAATAGTTAACGGTCTAACTAGTTTTACATAAGGTTTTACGAATATGATCTTCTGGGAATCATGACCACATTATAAAGTTGCGAGGCATAGACCTTAAGGCAAAGTTTACAGTCCAGAACATAGCAGAAAACATCTTGGCCTAAAATTGAAATAAGGCTAAGAGTTTGATCCAATGGAAACCTGGCATTGAGTTTAAAGGGCTCGCTGCCTTGAGCTATGCAATGGGGTAGATTTGTCTCTAGTTGAACACCTTTGAAATAATCTCAGTCACCAATTCAGCGATGAGTACCAAGAGTGCAGTGATCGTACAGCCTGAAAAAGTGCTTACCAGATATGCTAGAAAACGCAGCCAGCAGAGTTGGCCAAACTAGTTACCATTATCCTAGGTATAATGAAGAGTTGCTTCTAGATATACGGTAGGCACAACCAAGACAGCGGTATGTGTATACCGTAACCTGAAATCCCGCGTGTGATTTTAGCATCAAGCAATATATCTGAAAAGAGTCAGTAAACAAATGGCAATGAATTAAATAACCATTATTTACACACACGCCATTCTATGTCAAATGTGAAAACAAAACAAAACAAACAAAAAGTCCCATTTACATTTTACAGTCTCTAGAGGTATAATAAAGATATATTTCTAGTGCCTCAGAGCAAAAAGATAGTTGGCATTGATTCTACATCCTGCTATGCCTAATGCATGATCAACCGTTTTAGCCACATGACATACAACTTTACAAGCAAATTCAACACATCACTGAGAATAAGGCACCAATGTAGTAATGTGACAAAGATATACATGTTATAAATTTCTTCTAGTTATTTGAGGGGCTTGAATGTTTGGCAGAACATTCAGCTGTCCTTGCCCTTAGTCCGGACAGTACCGGTGTGGTAACATGGAAATAAGATGGTGCCGAGCTGCCTGTTGCACATTGAAGAAATATCTTTGCCCATCACATTTGAACAGTTATGAAATATGCACGGTAAACGCAAATTTAGGTTGGTTCTGGCCATACAATAAATGCATCTTTGATATGCAAGCACTTTATGCACTTCTTACCTGAAAACTAGGGAAACATTGGTTCAATGAGGGATATCGATAACTAGAGTCTTCCATGGTGTTGTCATGATATCAGTGTATCAATCGGTATTGCTGTGAGTAGCAAAGCAAGATGACACTAATGCTAGGTTCGCTGTACGTAATCTGCATTCTTTGAAATCACCAGCATCATGTGGTCCACTCAAAGAATCGATACTCGTAATGTTAAAAGATCAAGTAAAAAGATAAATTGTAAAACTTTGGAGAGAAAAGGGAAGTGGATTAAAAGGTAAGTTAGCAGTCCATGATTTTTTGGAAAACCCACAGGCCAGCTCTCTCTCTCTCTCTCTCTCTCTCTCTCTCTCTCTCTCTCTCTCTCTCTCTCTCTGTCTCTCTCTCGCTCGCTCTCTCTCTCTCTCTCTCCTCTCTCTCTCTCTATCCATCTATCCATCCTTCCGCCCATCCATTGATCCATCCATCCATCCATCCATTTAACTACTTACCTGCGTATGTATGTATGTATGTATGTATGTATGTATGTATGTATGTATGTATGTATATACATATGCATATATATACATGTTTATAAATATATATATATATATATATATATATATATATATATATATATATATGTATATATGTCTGAAAACTTACATCTGTTTGTGGCGAGATTGGTTGCCTTTTTTGACAGCAGCCAAATTTATTTTCATTACAAAAGAGTTTTACAGTGTACAGCTCTTCTTGACCAAAGTAACCGCTTGTGTTTCTGGTGCTTCTGTCTTCTGTTTGGGCTGATCAATTTCGTAGTTGTCCTGCAAATCAATGAATTTCTACGATTAGGATATACCTGCTTTTACAATACCCTATTAAAACTTTCGTGATAATGAAAAATAAAATACATATCCCTGTTTATGTATTATGTACCTTTTGTTGCGCTTCGAATATCTATCCTAAGTACCTGGAGAGAAATTATATGATTTATTCTGTATAGATCAATATTGTTGCACTGCCCATCAAGTTTTTGAAAACATAGACAATATTGACTCAACTGATCTCCGTGGCAAGGAAAGTTGTGAGTCTGCATATATGTCTTAAGGCGTTACTGTACAGGATTTATGACCATCAACAATTTAAATCTGTAAACGACATGAAACGTTAAGGCAAGAAAGATGCTTGATTATTCATCCAGTTACTCGTTTCCCTGTATAACTGAATCAACAGATCTCGTTTGCATGCACCTGTGAAGCAAAACTACACTGTATCACATTTGATTAACCTCCTGTGCTGCCAGTTGCTAATTCTCTATCATTTGGAGCATGTCGGGTTGTGTTTGAAAATATAGGGAAAACAAATTCATATTAGCCATGCATATAAGAATACTCAATATTTCAACCATCGCTTGCAGATGTAAATACCTAGGTAGACCGTTCTATGATATAAGACATCACAATTTCCATTGCAGGCACCTGCGCCAGTGTCAGTCACGTGCATAAACCTTATCTCCAAATTGACATGCAGGAATTATATGAGGTAGTCGCCATCATTCTGTATACTGGCTTATGTGAGTATATAGCACCGTTGTTTCTATAGTTTTAGACGTTAAACTCTACTGAAGAAAAAAATGGAAAGATACATTGATAAAAGGGTCACTGGTTCCTTGGATATTTATGCATAACACACCAGGCCAAGCATTGTGATAATAAAACTTTCTGACTTTGCAAGATCTGTCTGCGAATAACGTTACCTGCTTTTAACCAGCAGACCATTTACAGCATGAAGCAGACCTCATTTCAAGACGTTCCTGTCCTGCCTAAAGAGAGAACAATCGTTGACTAACTTTTAAGAGTATCTTCAAGGGAGAGACAAATTTCACGAGAACAGCCATTTCGAGGGCGAGGTTGATATGATGGTTACCTAATATTAAAAAAAAAAAAAAAAAACAGAGAACGTTTCAGCATATTTCTTGCCAAAACCATAGGACTATATATTTTTCATTCAAATTTGATTGTGTGTTTGTTTCCACATTTTTGCACCTGTGTAGCATGTTAACTGCATTTGACAATTAATATTTAATCCTGCACAAATATCTAGGCAGTAAATCTGTGATTGATTTCCACGGTTCAATTGACTTGCGGTCGTGTGTTTTCCACCTTTCTACACCAGTGTAACCAACTTACAGTATTTGCCAATAAAACAGTTTATTCTGTTTAACTGTCTGTGTATTTTATAGTTCATTTGACGTGAATGGGTAAAGAAAAAACATTCTTGTTCGCTGGAAAACTAAGTTGATGTCAACTTCATTTCCAGTTTTGAAAAGTGAAATTGTTAAGATGGGTCTACATACATTCCAAACTAAAGTTTGCTTGTGCTATTACAAAAAAATATCTATTAGAGAGTTTCCTCTCACAACAAAGCAACAATCTGGACAATATAGAAAAGGAACTAGCCCAACAATACGAGCCAAAAGCTAGATGTTAGTATAGTTGTGACCAATGGAAAAACCTACAACTCTGAATGAAGATTGCACCACCAAAAGGCTGTCCAGGGGAAGACATACAGAAACAAAACAAGGAGCACCTGAAACAGATAAGTGAAAAAGGGGAATTTAAATTGAAGAGCTGCATGATTTTGTGAAAAAAAAATTTACATGGTCTCTTTAAAGTATACAAAAACAACAAATTATATTAAATTGCTTTGAGCAACTTCAAGATTTGTGTGAAGGGGGAGGAGAGGGTGTATATTTCATGCATGAAGACAAGCTCACAGTGGTTGCTCTCAAAGGACCACAAGAGCGAGGCCTCATGAATGCCTGCTGCATGATATAGACCTCTGACGTGAAGAAGAGTTCCATCTGCCGACACGGAGATCTTGCCCGCTTTAAGGGCACCTTTAAGCAAGATTTTGGTGAAATTGGGCTCTGTTGCACCACAGAGGTGTTGATCATACAACACCAGTTGGCATGCCACTCATACATGTATAGATATTGAAATACAAAGCACATAATTGGGAAGCAAATTCAATGATCTAATGTGATTATCACTTCATTGCTGAACATTAAACATGGAGCTAAACATCTGTACCAAATGGAACACATGGAGAGGCAAACACTGTTCATGTGTGTTGACCCCTAGAAATCTCAATGTGGAATGCCCAGGGTACATAACAACGAAGCGATATAAAAGTTTCAAGCCCAACGTAAAGTGATAACTGTGTCATTTATTGCCAAATAGCATATTCAGGCAGGTTAAAATTTAGGTGGCAATGAAACGGAACCTCAGGATTTGACCACAGAACACCAGGTGTCTAGGTGTATTATACAACAGACCATCGACCCAACACAGGCTCAAATGTGAAATAATCCTTAAATAATCTCCCAATACTGAATTCATAAAATATCAGACACGGGCACTGAAATTAACAGGTAGAACCATATCGACATGACTGTTTTGGTTTATGTACAAAGGTGATCCTGTACCGACTGTACGGGATTGCAGATTAATTAGAATACATACAGAAACCAAGCAAAGTGATCCTTTCCTGATAAACAATGTTAAACCTATGAAATAGTATATTCTATCTAATCTGTGCACAAAAAAACTCTTCGTGAGTGCGGCTTAGCTTAATGTATATTTGTCTCGACAAAGAAACAAAATTTGCTTGAAACGTAACTTCAGCTGAGAACTTCGCCGTACTAAAACCTCGCTTATGAAATATGGCTGACATATACCCATTAAAACGTTGTTATTTCTAATACAAAGGACATTCAGCTGGGACCTGATATATCTCCATTAAAACGTTTTTATTTTCTAATACAAGGACATTCGGGTGGGACTTGCTATTCATGTATCATTTTATAATGGAAGCAAAAAACCTCTAACATGACTGCTTCTTCAATTTAAATGAAACAAGAATTCAAGCTTAAAAAGTATAAGCGTTCAACTTTTACATATTATCTCGTCTTCTTGTTTAATTGAACACACTGAGTATCTGTCAGGTTTTAAATCGTGTAAAGGTGTTCTTTGCTGGGGATCCATGATTATAATTAACATTTCCTGATGACACCTATATTCACAGTTGTTAATTTTTTACCTGTTGTGTGTGATACGATAAAGTTCAATTTTTCCAAATTATTTGAAGATTACAGTAAGAGACAACAATAGAGTAGAGATTTTTCAACAAAATTTAATCATAGCTGTAGTGAGAGTGTTGACCTGTAATGAAGGTGTTTCAGGGCATTAACGTTACCCGATCACAGCTCAATATGGCCATTCGAACATTACCACATTGAGTCTTCAAATACAGTTATACCCTTCATTTCATTTTAATCCAACTAAATTAGACAGTGTGATTACCATATCCAAACCGTAGTCCTAATGAAACAAATCCAAGTCAATTCCGACCAAAGGCAATGTTCCTTGGTATGTATAGCTGAAACATATATAGTTCGTATTTACCCAAAAGAGACCAAAACGTAAGTGCAAAGGTCCATAGGGGGGAAAAAAACCTTATCTAGTTTTCACATGACAGAATGCAAAAAGTTTTGTTTGAAATTATAGGCCTATTTCAGTAAATTGGCTTGAACAGTTGTATCATTCATGCACATACAGGACCATACAATTTATGAAAAGGGACCAAAATTTGCATCACATCAAAGAATTTGTAAGCGGAGGTTCTTAACTTGTTGAAAATGTCTATAAAATTCAATATTTAAAAAGGTACTACTTGCAACCACCATCTCAACAATGATCATCATCTATATAAGTCCACACACTGACACCAACACCAACATCAATCCATCAGAAAAGCCCTCTAGGCCTAAAATGACCATCAATAAGAATCTAAACAACATGATTATATAATTCGATGTGTTTTAGGCATGTAGTTAAAGATATGATGTTGTTTTAAAGGAGATAAACTAAGAGTATTTCAAAAAGGAAAGTGTTTGAATTTCCAAATATAGTAAGTACATTGGTTTTTCGACAGGATCACTGAACTATCTTATTCTGTACCCAGTTAACAATGGGAGTTAGCACAACATTGATCCAATGCTGGACCATCCATGCCAACGTTGTGCCAATGTTGGGCCAACGTTGTGCCAATGTTAGGCCAACCTTTAATACTAGCTGGGTAGCAAATTGCTTGAGCTTGAGGCACTCCCTACCACTGCAAATGTATGTATACACCAACATGTGTAATTAGGATCTGTAGCTTAGTTGTAACATGATGCGACTTCTGTGGCTTCATCTTTCAGAGAAAATGAACATACATTTCCAGTAGAAATCGACAGTCCCAACAATTTCTTTCTTCCTCTTAATAATTATAAGAATTCCCATCAGTGAAGACTGCACATGTACCAGGAAGCATGGACAAAATGACATCTTGGTGTTGGATTTGTGACTTATGGTTTATGAGTCTAGATGTTGTCTGATGATAGTTATGCTCGTGAAAGCCCGTGTGGTTTCGTTTGAAAGCATGACTGATATGTGGCATTGGGTTGGCGCTATCAGCATTATAGCGAATTCCAGAAAAAAGTGACAAATAAAAAAGAAAATACAATAATAATAATGTCCCCTTACATTAAAATTTACAATGTTTATCCTCCAAACTGCAATGTTCTTTATACGCAGCCTTAAAACAGTGAAAGTTGAATACCTTATTATATATAACTCTTTACTATAGGTCGAGGTCCATCAA
The DNA here is from genome assembly GCA_964020975.1 of Hermodice carunculata. Classification (NCBI taxonomy): domain Eukaryota; kingdom Metazoa; phylum Annelida; class Polychaeta; order Eunicida; family Amphinomidae; genus Hermodice; species Hermodice carunculata. The sequence continues at coordinate 28,994,271 of OZ026626.1, forward strand.
GCATGAGGTTTTTGACATATAATGTGCGCAAAACCTCTGGGGTATATATTTCTTTTCAGTAAAACACAGTTTATATTGCAAAGCCTTCAGCACATTATATGTCATCATATACCCACAAACGATGTTTAGGGCTGTACTGTGTCCATGTTGTCACACTGTCCTTGGACGCAAACTGTCCCATGATTTACATGCCACGTGAAACTGAAATTAATCACAACTCGATCCTCATACGATTGCTTTACTTATAACTGTTTTGTAACCTTGAAGTAGATTTTAAGGTCACAGAACCCACGCGTACTCAAAGTTGGGAGAATTGAGCCTATCCATTTTTCCACATCTTTCAATCTTTATCCGAGTGATAACAGGAAAAGCAACCTTACACAAGTAAATGAAACCCCCAGCGTCATCTTATTGCTATAATATATCACAAATATTTAGCGTCATGTCCCTGTTAAAGAAAAGCGCCATATGTAGGTTTGCACAGTTGATTATAAAAGAGTGAAATACTTGGGCCATAATTACCTTTATTGAGATTCTATGGAGTCTACTGTGGTTTTTGTGATTTTGAGGTGTTAGTCCGGATAGCAGATAAGAACATGTTTAATAATATGAGCATAGGAAAGTGTGCCTGTTCCTTATGGAAATATTAGTGAATAAATTACAGATTTCAATGCTTCAGCACCATTGTGTCCTCATCATACCAAATTGATGTTGGCGGACATACACGTAGGCCTTCATCCAGATGACTTTCCGGACAGAAGTGCTTCACTGTGTGCAAGGAATGTGTCAGATACCTCGCTGTTTAAATTGATAGTCAGGTATGTATACGAAACTACCCTGGCAGACTGTAGCGATCTACAATTCCAAACATTATTGTCATCTTACCCTTCAAAAAGTTATCGTTTGTCAGACAAAAAAATCTTATGTGTATCTGTGATCATCATCATCATCGTTCAAAAAAGCGAGGTTAGCGTATTTCATTCTGTCCTCACACTGTTTTTCTTCTGAAACAAATAAAATCATATGGATGTGCCAGGCGACACATCCTTAAGATTTCTGCAGCAGATATCTACGTTTTCACAGACACGGATGATATCATGTGACCATAATGTATTGTCATATTCAGGTGTACCCAGCCGGTTCTGGGAAGGTATGTAACAGTGGAAAATAATGCCCATATCAAATATGATTTCGATGGACGCCTGCTTGCCAGATGGACGGACTGCTTTCTCTTCTGTGAGAATAAGGTTTATGTCAAACGTATGTACGCAAGTGGCTTGAGCTTGTTGTGTAAGACACTGGTTGTTATTTTGTAGAAAATGAGATTAACGATCTATAAATCTGGGTGATTAATGAATGCGAGCCAATTTTTCCAGAATGGCTTTGGTAAAACACTGCCATGTGTACATATTAAGGCTGCATATGACCTTGTTTATGATAATTGTTACCGCCATATCCTATAAATCTGTGATTTTACTGCAATACATTAGGGCCAACAATGGCCAGTCAACTGGGTGCTTAATTTGTTTCAAATTACCTTTTACTGTCCAGGACTTGCATGTGGACAAAAGTTACAACTGGAATCTGCATCAATCACCACATCCAGTGGAAGCGATGAAATACCCGGCAGAAAATTTGGTTTGTTCGGCGATCAATCATGGTGCGCAAAACTTACAGATGCACGTCCATTTATTCAAGTGAGTATTCGCTCATGGACGTATCAATTGTAATTTCGTAGCAAGATTGTCTTTTAAAATTTCAATTTTGTGTCACGGATCCAATACATGACTATAGACAATTATGTGTTAAAAGCGGTTTGACTTTGACAAATCAATTGTCGATTTTTGACAATGGTTAAGCTAAATCAAATTAAATATACGCCGTTCTAACAGAGGATAAGTCGTATCTTGGGCATGGAAGTATAAAAAAAATAAATTTTCCGAAATAATTTTATGTGTTCATATTGATAATAAGACATGGAGAAGGGCATATATATTTGTGTTTGATAGTTTACCTTTAATGATGTGGGATTACAAAGAGGAAGATATATATTATATTCTTAACTATTATAAGGTATTGAATAAGTTGTGTTTATATTGATGGACACATGTGGATATAAAGTAGCATTATTATATGGGCAGTACAGCAGGTCATGTTCAATTGGCTCGTTATATAGGCAAATAGATGACTGAAAGAATCGAGACACCAAGCACTTTAAATTTATTTGAAATGACTAAAGAGTATTAGATGGACATTATTGCTGCATGACATGTATGTCGCAGCATACTTGATTCCAAAACGGTTCTCATGTTTTTAATGTTTCTGTAGGTGCGTTTTACGAGAGAACACAGACTGAATGGTCTTTCAACGCAGGGAGATATGAATGACCCAGCTAAAATAGTGCATTCTTTCAGATTGTCGTACGGCTTTGTGGAGGAATATTTAATGGATTATGGAGATGTACCCAATCAAGTGAAAGTAAATTTTCGTTATTCAAGTCTCTTATTTGTGGATGATAAACGTGTTTCCTTCATAGATAGTGCAAAACACACGAACTGCTAGAAGATAAACTCGTGGAAATACATAGAAATTTAAAATATGTAAAATAAAGTGTTCACAAATTAGTAATTCATGAGCAACAGCATTAGTTTTAGACATTCATGTCTATTCATTTAATCATTTAACGCCAAATATATACATGTGTGTGTGTGTGTGTGTGTGTGTGTGTGTGTGTGTGTGTGTTGGTGTGTGTTTCTAAGAAAATGCGTACCCAATAAAATCTTTCATGTTTTGTTTTTGTTTGTTTAATCTAATGACCAGCTTACCGTTGAATTTTATGTTCAAAAAACCTCTTCAAAATGCGAGCAAAACTATAACTTGAATTTCAATACCAGACTTGCAACTTCCAAGGTGAAGAGGTGATCAGTTGAGCTTCCAGCAATAATGGCACGATACACTGTCCAAAGCAATGACAACGCCTACTAATCTCTACGAAAGCATAAACATGTATATATAAATGTATATATATATATATATATATATATATATATATATATATATATATATATATATATATATATATATATATATATATATATATATATATATATATTGTATATGGCAAAAATGTGAAGTTAAGGAATAATAAAGAACTTGAAGTGCATATCAGAGTTTTGTTGATGCGTGTACAAAATATGTTGCCGCAGATATATTTGAGAGACAATGGAACGGTCTCTTTGCAACCACTAGATGTACACTGGTGTACTTATTTATATACTGTACCGTTTTAGGTGTTCACAAAAATGAAAGATGGCAATACACCAGAGCTGCACTGGTTCATCCACGACATCATCGCCCATGTCATCCGTATCCATATTCTCAGTTTTGTGGAGTCACCGTGTTTGCGCTTCCAAATACTTCATTGCCGTCCTAAATCGCGTGTTCATGGTAATTATTGTAATTATTTATATCTCTTTTGTCTGTGGTTTTAAGATTGATATGATTGTATGCAAAAGATTAAGCACTATGCATGCATGGATGCATGCAGACATAAATACACACTAACATGCATACATACATACATACATACATACATACATACATACATACATACATACGTACATACATACATACATGCATACATACATACATACATACCATGTGCTTTGTACTTCACAAACACTATTCTGACGTCTTTAAATGGTGCTGTTTAGAACCTGCGGTTTTCCACAGGTTTTTACATTAAACCTGATCATATAAACAATGTACGTTGATGATTTAATAAGTCAAGAAAATATTGCACATTTGCCTATGATATTACCCTTTTTATCGTCTCTCACATAAGGTTCCCGAGTCAAGGCCCCTTACTGGCATATGTAAACAACATCATCAATCATGGCCAAAAACGATTTCTCAGTTCAACAGACAAAAAAAAAAAACAGGATTATGCAATACACACAATAAATAAACACTTTAATGGTTTCTATATTGGAGGGAACATGGACGCTTTATTCCAATAATGGTCATCTAAGCAATTCTCTATAGCTTAACTTCACTTGAGCGGCTTCTGAGCTCCGAGTGAATGTGTACTGCTGATATATATATATATATATATATATATATATATATATAAAGACAAGCGTTATACAATATTACTAGCCGCCTTATAATGTAGTGAAACGGTCTGCGTCTGTGTCACATCACTTGGAGCTACGTCCAATGGTCAGACCTAGCTTAATCCAAGAAACAATAGCAAATAGACAAATCCGAAATATGCTTGGAAAAAATAATCAATGTAATAGGTACAGAAAAACATGATCTATATTCACCAATTCAACATTTCTCTTCCGATACCAATGTGAAGAAACAAATTTCACTCCTGACTTGAGACAGGCAGTCACCAGTAAAAGGCAACTGGTGTTTTTAAACCGGTCCTCTCAACCTTAGAAATATTCATCATTAACTGCAGACACTAGCTCTTTTCCAAAATGTATAGGCCTAACCACCCAAAACACAAATTTTATTACTTCTGCTAAAAATACAAAGAGACCTGTTAGGCCTATCACCTTTTAGTTCGCTCGACTTGTGAGTCAGCTAAGTTTACAGCAAAAGAGTAAAGTAGGCCTACATCGTTTTTGTGATATTTGTGAATCTGGAACATTATAAACACACTCTACCTCCACTATAACTATGAGTCGGAGTACAACTCTATGTTCTTTGCAGGAAATTGCAGAAAATCTCTCTGTCGAATGTTTTCATACACCTTAAGGAAAATATCGTCATTTAGAAATAAAACGTAATTCCACACATAATAAAAAACAGACATAGCAATATTGCTGCTGTCTTCACTCAGAACTAAGAAATCTGAACTCAGAAATCATTTTATTTGACATAAATAGCATGTAAGTACAACAGACAAGAACATATACAAAATGTCTGTGACGAAAGCACAAGGCAATCCTGCAATATGGAAGGATTATTCAGGATAAACACGGTTAAGGCCATAAAGCGTATGCTATCACTGGGGCTACTCAGATAATGATCTTTCACTGGAAAAAGACACGAAGAGGTAGAGTGGAAAGATACGTTTCGAGGAGATTATGATGCTATAACAATATTTTTTATTATTAGTGATTAATTGCCGCATACATGAAAAATATGCAATGCTGCTTATTTTTAGTATTGACCGATCCACTGTAGCTTTTCACACTTTGAAAACTCGGATAATGAGTGGATGTTAAAGGGCAGGTCTCTTAAAGTATAAACATGCTGCAAACAACGTTTTTGTTGTCCCAGACGTATTATCATAAATAAAAATAACAATAATGAGGTACAGTCTACACATTTTTTTTTTAATGTTTGTTTGGGGGTTTTTTTTGTTTTTTTTTTGTTTTTTAGTTTGTTTGTTGTGCTTTTAAATATAGCGCCGTCAATGAAATTCGAGAACATTTCAATCTGGAAGATTTACTTTGATGACCTCACTGCATTAATATGTTTGTGAATCTGGCATTCAACCTGGGCAGTCACGGCAATTTTGTGATAGGACACACAATTTTTTCTTGACTCAAAATATTTGGGTATCTGTAATTTTCATGCACGGAATATCGTATTTGGCACCAATTTATTTTTTACACATAGCTTATCATTTTTGTCACGGCCATGCTCCGTCACTCTTTAATAATCTGGTGTGGCAACATCAACAAGATGGGCCAAAGGCATACCCTCCGAGTGTCATGGAACACGTTGCGGTTACTGGAAAGATGCCTCCGATTACATCTTACAACGTGCTATACACTATACATATTAAAGATTCTATGTTTGTCGGTGGTATGATGAAGAATGCTGGGTTTCGACACCACATTGATATTATTCCTGGTAGGCACAGCCAACCCCTGTGCAGTTTGCCAGTGTCCGAGGACCAAAGAGAGGTTACGGTGCTTCTGCCACAACGTTAACTCCAAAATCCAGACGTCTACGCGTGAGCACGTGAGTGGAGAAACTTTGAAGACAAGAAGCCGTGTACGTTTTGCAAGTCATATTAAAATACCAAGACAAGCAATATTTTGTTTGCAAAACGTTTAGACGTGTTATACCTGCTAGCTCTTTTTCAACATAAGATAATCGTTTGTGGACATGATCTGTATGCACTTCCCACACGAGTATGGCGTGTCCTTCCAAATGCGGCAGTTACTGCTCCCTGAGTTCTGACCTTTCGCAGGGCGGCACCCCCAGTCATTCGTGAACTGGTGTCCCCTCCTTGATTAAATGTTACAAAGAGAAAGTTGTTTTTAGTCTGCACTCAGCACATTGTTTTTCCCTTTTGTCGTCGTTCTTGGCATTGGTGGTAAGGATTATTTGTGATGATTGCTCCACTAACTTTTCCATTTTTGTCTGTACCAAATACCTGCACTACCCGCTTTCCTGGACAGCAGAACTGCTTACAACCAGAGTACCCGAATCAAGAATCAAGAATTCCTTGATTGCTTTATTGACTAGCCGTATATTAGGCCGAAACTTCAGTGCACTTTCTTATAATTTTGCAGTGAAAACGGCAGGGGTTCCTTAAAAATAAATCCATAGATTAAAGTGGATTTTGGAAGTGTTAAATTAACATTTTTTTACATTTTTTAAACGTAATACCGCTATGCACCGAGAAATTTTACACTCTCTCAATAAGAGGACAAATACCTCTCCAGCGTGCTAAGAAGAATTTTAATATTATTGTTAGGACTGGCTGGTTTTGTTTTTTTTGTTTTTTTTTTTTTTGTTTTTTGTTTGTTTGTCTGGTTTTTTTCTTTGTTTTTGTTTCTTTTTTCACAGATAAATTTGAAGCACTGAATAAGTTTGTTGCTTGTTTGGCTCTCTGATTAATCTGATAATGTCAAGTGCATGTACAGTATTATACTAATGCATCTTGTACGTTTCGTCATTTATTTTCTGATACCTATTTTATAGGTTTTAGTTGCTCTTTCCAGGGATTTTGACCATATTCTTGCATTTCCGAAAAGAAAAAAAAAAAAAAAAAAACACACAGACCAATATAATTATCAAGCTGCCATGGATAAATACATGTACTTGTCAGAAAAACAATGCACCATCATGATGATAAAGATATAGATTAACTTATGAGCAATTTTGTTAAATGATTAAAAGCATACACATGCAGTGCACGCCTCCTGCTGGTGTACTGTGGTCCTTTCACTATGAAATTGATCCGGTGAAAATGCTGAATGTTCCCAAATTAGATGTTCAATTCTTTGTAGATTGTGTTAATAACATTTGTGAGTGGATGTTTGAAAAGAGCCATCTCACTCCTATTTTCATGTCTTTGCTTGGTATTTAAGCACATAATAATCATGACCATGCAATAGTCTGTAAATGAACATTATGTGTAAAAACGAAAAGAGCGGAAACTATTGCCATGCCTTTCCTTGAATCAGAACTCAAGACGAATGTTATAGGGCCTACCTAGTTGCCCACAGACGAGACATATTTTCAAGCTTTTCTCACATGCACTAGTTAACAGACTTAAAAACACAGGGATTGTTACTACCTGGTTGTGAAGACAACAATGTTAATTTTGAGCGATTAAAGCACTCACACTCTTTTATCCACAAAAAAATTGTATGCACTCAGGATGGGTAGAGAGTATCACGGGCCCAGCACTTCTGAGAGGTTTCACTGTATGCAGTTAACTTCCTCCATCTGATGTAAGCAGGCTGGATTACATAATGCCCCATGGCTAGAGCAGGACTCAATCATGAAGATTCGCCTGATTCCAGTTTTAATGCTGCATTAAAAAAAAATCTGTCAACTATGGTTACCATGGTAGCAGACTGCAATACACTAGGATTGCAATGCTGCTACTGTTAAATGTGATTCCTGATTATTGTGCAACTTGTAAGTAAAGTCTGGTTAAAATTGAAAAATGAAACAACTGGAGCTATCTCCATGTACATCTGAAGTTGATGGTTTAATTATACTTCCATTATGCTAGATTCAGTTTGTGTATCAAGATCAAGCCCCATGCTGGTAAGTGATGTATGAGTAGCCCCTGATCAAACTGTAAGAAAGGACCAGTTACATGTCAAAATTCTGTATGCAATGTGAATAAAATACTGTGTGCAGTGAGTCAGCAAATGTAATTGTTACCTTCAGTCAAAGCCAGCTAAATCAGTGGGATCAAGTAGAATATCAGACAAATCAGTGGAGTGTCACCATGTGAACACATTTGGTAGAGCTTCACCCAAGATACATAGCCACCCAGTTTGAAGTGAGTCTGGCTAATGGATTTTGAGAAGATACGGTAGATGGATGGATGATGGAAGGATGGAAGATGGGCCATCCTAGGAGCTCAGCTGCCTAACAAGTTATCTGAACTCAAAATTTTACTTTTTTTTAGCGATTATTTGCCCAAATAGTGGACCTGTGAAAAAATGGCTGAAGAGAGGGGCCTATAAAGTGGCACATACGCAGTGACAGTGTGGCATCGTCACCTCTGGTCTAGGTGATGGCACCCATGGCCAAGGGGATAGTCAAACTCTCTATTGATAATAATGTATGTGCATTTGTGCATACATCTTATTCTTAACAACCGAAGGCTCTAGAAAAGAATAACGTGGCATATAGTTTTAACCATATATAATTCATAATCTAATTAGTGAATATTCAAACATAATTATAATATATTAAGCCTGTATTATCAGCTATGGCAGACTTTGGCTGGGTATTGTCACTTGTGACAAAGGCGGTGAAGCTGTCTCGTGGCCGCAGCCGCTCATGATTTTGATAAATTGGTTAAAAGAGATAATGCTATATAATGCAACTGTTAACAGTGACATTTATCATCAAATGGGCAACCCTGCACTCTCCTCAGTCAGGGATTGAACAAGTATCAAAACTTACGCTTCAGTAGTTATTCATTGCTTCACTGAACATAATAAAAGTTTCAAAATGAAAACGAATAACATTACCACGGAAGGTTATCCTCTTTGCCCTAAGATGAGGATCATTGGCTGGATAGGCCGCCCCTGTCAGCTGACCTTTTGCTAGGGCTTCGGAACAGTGTTCAGTTCGTTTTCTTCCTATTCAACTTCTTCCACATAAAAAAAAATCCGAGTGCACTATGACATAGACCATGCAGTTGTCTGTCATTTTTTTTGCAAGAAAAACGAGTTCACCAAGCGACGTCATACTCCTCGCGGATCCCGATTCAGTGATTGGCATGAGAAATGGGCGAAAGTATACAGCAGCTGCTTTTTTGAGACCTGCCCATTAAGTTTCTCAGCAGTATATGTAGGTGTCTTTTTTAGGAGGGATGGAATGTAACCTCGGATACATTAAGGAAGCTTGTTTCTTTTTGGAGCAGGAAATGGTGGTTCATGTCTAAATCTGGCTTGGTAGAGCTAGTTATTTGGTGGAATTGAAAACATTTGTCTGTATTTTCAGTGCTAGTGATAATATTGGTTTGCTTGTCACATTACACAACAGGCACGGAAGTGTTAACCATATCACCCTTTGTAGTACACTGTCAGCTTAACAACTCTTTTTGTAAGTGGTAAAACATGTTTTTGCCTTCCTAAAGATATCTGATCGGATTTCATTAACAATTTGGGGATATATCTTTTAGGTACCTGTACCAACTTAGTCCAAATGCTCACCCTCGAGTTGGTTTTGTTTTTGATTATTATTATTTTCTTTTTTTTTTCGGATTTCATTTTGTGGATCAAATTGTACTTTACCCAATCTGTCCAATCAACTTGTTTGCAATTCCACCGGGATACTTTTAACTGCCACCAAACCTACATTTGGTCACTAGATGGAGTTGTGATTGTTTTTACTTTTTTGTAATTAATCTCTGTGTCTTCTCTTTTCGACTATTCAAAACCGATTCTAATATCATGCTGAACCTCAGTGGAGATATACCGGGTGTAAAGGTCAAACAAGCTTGCTAATTGTTGTCTATGAGCTACATCATCATCACTTATGAACAAGATTGTTAAAGCATTAGTCAAGGGGTTTGTTTTGTTTTTTGTTTTTGTTTTTGTATTGTTTTTAAATACTTAACTGGTGGGTTAATCATACATTCATACATTCATATTTATTACTATGTCAACCTAAGACAACATCAAGGATAATTCATATCTTTTACTTTCCCTCTAATACCGTCAGCCAGATTCACTTTAAACTTATTCGGGTGTAATTTAGTTGCGTCCTTATAGATTTCCTTGACAGTCTTAGGCTCTAGCTGCTCTGGGTTATATATCATTATTTGTTGTAGGAGGGGGTCAAAATATCTTTCTTCTACAAAGCTGCTCGGCTAAATGCTTTGAAAATAGAAAAAAATACATTTGCAGATCCAGATACCTGACTGTGTTCAACAGTTGAGCTGGAAGTTTTATAAAAGGCTTTATGTGCTTTGCATCGTGCCAACTTCTTACCTATAAGAATTGGATTACTACAAACTCCGTAGGGGTGCCTCGGAGCGGTATCTGCAAAGTGGTTTTTACTTCATACTGATACTAGCATTTCCTTTTGTTTTACCGATCCATGTACGCAATATCCATAAGGGAACATGCATCTGTTGGCGTTGCTAATGTAGGGGTTTTTTTTTGTTTTTTGTTTTTTACTTTTATTATTTAATTTTCTTTTGTGTGTGTGTGTGTGTGTGTGTGTTTTGTTTCTTGTTTTTTGTTTTTTCGTTTGTTCTGTTTCGTTTGGTTTTTGTGTTTGTAGTTTCTCTCTTCTCTCCAGTTAAGGAAATACGATTATTTAGCAAAACAAGTAACCTGGTCAATTGTAATTGACTACTTACTTCTTGTTGCAATATCTGGTTCTCAAAGGTGCTGGGACACATATTGAGCATTTCAGGAGGATAAGTCTATTCGTACCACTTCAATTTCAAAGGAATACACGCAAATTACGATAAGAATATTAAGAGACAATTAAGTTCTATTTTCAACAGGCTATCCAAACCTAAATAAAACAAGGTCAGTATCTGCCAACAGTGGCTGACCACACATAATACCATTCATTCAGACCTTTGTCAGTCGTACAAATAAAATAGTGCTCTTTCTGCAGCCTAATAAACATTTCCGGTGTTGTTTACACTGAATTACATCAATTCCACAGGGTAACCTGATTTCGTTGAATGCGTTATTTTTTTTATCCAGAATAAAATGCAACAAGGTATTTCTCCTTGTGACAGAGCAGTATTTTTCCAAAAGCTAATGCTCTTGATGGAACTATTAGTAACTCTACACAAACCATCTTGAACAAGAACCATGCATTGCTTTTGACCTTGGAAAGGTTCTGCATATCATTTCCTTATGCTGGCTTCCCACTTTCGAACAGCGTCAAATTAAGTCCATTTTCTTGGCACAGTCGTCTTGTGAGTCAAATGAGCTTATATAATGTCCTTCGTAGGTCCTTCGTCAGTACACAATTCACATTTTGACTTCTCCTCGAAAACCGTCAGCCAGTTTGACTTCAGACTCTGTGGGGATACACCTTCGGTGGGTTTCTTCCATGTCTGTTCAAATGGCCTTGCTCCAGTTGGTATATATATATATATATATATATATACGTATATGTATTGGTTCTTTTTGGATGCAAATCTTAAAAATCTTTTCCAAAATGGTTCACTCAACAGCTATGATTTTCCACAGGAATACTTCCAGGGTGTCGTACGTTTTAGTTTTTTTTTCACCAACGGGTGCGATGTTTTCAATTTTTGTGATTTTTTGTGGCTTTTTGTTATTATTGGCCTTTTTCCTTCTGAATCGTCCCTCAGATTAAGCTCAAACTTGGTGGTTATGTTGATTGTGGAACAGTAGGAAAAAGTTGTTCACTGTGTGGCACTAGTGTAGACTCCTGATTTTTAACGATTTTTTCAATTCGTCAATTATCGGTAAATGCACCTTTCCTATTGATCACCATGTTAGTCAGTGGTCATTCTGATACTTGTTTACATTTTCAATTCCTTTTCCAAGATTACTTCTAATTTGGTGACAATGTACTTGGTGTTTCTTGAAAACGTTTCCTTTAAAAGGTCACACTCCAGTGATTTTAAAATTTTGTCTCCCTTTTTCACACTTTTTTTTTTTATCTTGAAAAAAACAAAATAAAACTTTTCTTCTAAACTGCTCATTCAACTGCCAATCATCTGATATCACACAGGAACACTCTCTGAGGCCTTTAGTTCTTAATTTGTTAACCAACTGGTGCTGCAGTTTTCCCATCTGTTGTGATTTTTTACTGCTTTCGTTTCTGTTTGTGACATCTTCTCCTGAACCGTTACTCAGATTAAGCTGAAAGTTCGTGGATATTCTTCTTGCAAAGGGTCAAACAAAGGTGTTCATTAAATGGAACTTTAATGGATTCCTGATTTCTGGCGATTTTCCTTTTATTTTCAATTCAGCTGTGGGTCGCAAAATGAGCCTTTTCTATCGATTACTATGTAAGTCAAAGGGCAATCTAATGCGAATTTACATTTTGGACTTTTCTGTAGGAATTGTCATTTAGATTGACTTCAAACTTGGTGGCAATTGACCTTGGGTGGGCCCCTAAAGGTTTGTACGAATTGTAACGCTCCAGTGATTTTTATATTTGTAAGGTTTCCCCCAGGGGGGACCCTTTATGTTTTCAGGTTGTCCATCCGTCTGCATATCCATCCCGATATTACTCCGGATGCACACATTCTGGTTACCATGATATGTACAGAATGTTTGCATACATTTTGTTAACATTTTACAATAAAATTATCGTACATGACATACTTTCTAGCAAGTTGTCAAGCTGCGGTGGTTTTTAGACCTTGACCTCATTCCCAAGGTCAAAGGACAACTGACATGAAATGTACTGTTCACTTGATAACTGAAGATCTGTATGAAGGATATGCTTCTTAGACAGTATACGAGTGACCTTGACCTCATTTCTGGGATTACAGTGTAGCATGCAAACAATGTACACATCACTATTAATTGGGAACTACTTCAACTGGGACCTTGATGTTCTACATGTTACTGTTCTTCCATAAAAGTCAGTATTACTCAGGACATGGGTGACCTTGGTCCCATAACAAGTTCACAAAGCCACAAGTGTGATCGATGACTTGGTCAGCTGAGCACTGGCTGTTCACACAGCCCTCTTGTTAGGAGATCTATCCATTGGATATGTGAACTTGGTATACTGTGTTTCGTCCCACGGCAAGATCTGCATACATTTAGTCCCTTATTTCATAAATGAACTCTGATAACTCCCTTAAATACCAGGTTTGTGATCAGTGTGTCTAAAAATATATGTATATATATATTTGAAGAAATCTATTACTATTACTTTCAATGCTGCGTTAGAGACCTATTCAATATGTACGGGGTGATGTTGAAGTACATCTAATGAACTACGGGAATGTTGGTTCTTGAAAATAGGGGCATTCTTTCAGGAATCTTAATCTGAATTCTTATACTCCTGCCAAGAAGGCACCGCTATTTTCAGCTTAGCACTTCGATATAATGTAGAAAGTATAATGCATATGGAACAATGAATATTTTTATTTAATGTGAAAAAACAGCATCAACATGCAGCCAGTTAGCTTATCAAAAGACCTTTGAAAACCTTAATGCAAGACACAATGATCACTGAATCCAGAAATAAATACTACTTCCAGCACAATATTTCACAAATGACTCAATCAAGCACAAAATAGGGTTCTTGGACCAACGGTTGCAAAATTACAGTGGTACATCTAACCCGAAGTTAAAAATCGTATTTATCATAATCCATGTAAAACCAATGGCTGCGCTCTCATTTTAATTTTTACCTAGGACCATATACAAGTTCAGTAAAATGAATATTTGCTTTGAGTCAAATAATTTCGGCACTGTTGCTCCTTAAAATCAGTAGCCACATACATGTACGCAATCTTATAAAGTAGCTTTATTGTCATCTTAAAAAAAAAAGAGAAAAAAGAAAATGGGGTACCCCAAAGAACTGTTGTTCATTTGTAGGCGGCTGTTGATTGATTGACTGGAGCTTGACACAACGGTACCAAACCGTCATGTATTGATATAGAAGGTTTTATTGAAATAAACCAGATTTCATGAGGCATGCATTTTGCTGTCAAGAACGATATTGTGGGCCAGAACTATACGCGGAAGGGAACGACATTTCTTGGCCAAACATACATAAGCGTATCAATGTGTAAAACAAACTACTATAAGGCTACCTCAACAAAATTGGGCATCGACCTTTTCAAGAACCCCTCAAAAGGCTACATTGTCGTACACGGTGCATAATTTTCAGAATTTTCCTTACTCTCCAACACAGATGAATTTTAATATGAGAGATAGGCAGCGGGTCGGGGGGGGGGGGGGGGCGTGATGGTGGCTTAACGTGTCTTATAAATACCTAAATTCAGTAAGGTTTAATATATCTATCAAATTTGGGACAAAAATAAAAAGTATTACATGGCACTGATACAAGGCTGAGATTTTTTTATTCAGATTCCAAAGTTAAATCTACAAACACGCATGTTGTATTTGATAATTTATTCATTCAACATTTTCTTGTTTTCTTCATTTCTCCGACTGTCATGTAAAAACAGGCATAAGTGGCGACGGCTGTAAACGGTAATGGCTTAAGGTTTATATTTTAATTCCTTTGAAGACATAGAAAATGCAGTGCTTCTAAAATGCTAGGAGATTTTTTCAATCTCGAAAATTTACACAAGAGTAAAGCTTCCAAAATAAGGGACACGAAGGTCTAATATATTTTATTAGACTTGCATGTAGAAATACCTAACTATTTCATTTGTTTTTCCATGTAATACTATCAAAAGCACCTATTTTCTGCAAGAAAAGATTTGAACATCTAAATTTACTGTTGAATTTCGCATTTAGGCATTTCAATTATTTCAATTTAATATCAATTAAAATTGGCCAAATTTACCTAAAATAGAAAGAAAAAACATGTTAAAATTTAATATAGCGTGTGGTATCAATTATAGCTAGCACCTGTGTCTAAATTACCGCATCTGCGATTTTTGTTAGGGGCTTAGGTAATTACTTTTAACAGATGATTGAAATGTTATTGGAATCTTTAAAAATCTAAATTAAAATTTAATAAGCTTAAAAATTTGAACTAAGCCCTTTCGGAAAAAAAGTTAGATCCGATTTTGAATCCAATAATATGATATGCCTATTTTGATCAAGACCAAATGTTTATCTGGAGATGTGTTTGAGCTATTTTCTGTTTATACTTAAAATATGAAATCTTTAATTGTAATTTAAAAACTAATTAAAATTTAATGACTAAAAAGTCACAAAAGAACTGTTGTTGGCTTGACATTAATCAAGATGTTTTCTTTCTTTCATTTAATAATTGTAATGGGTTCAAACGAAAATTATAGAATATGCAGTATAATATTGAACAGAAGACTACCACTTTCAAAATTTATTGTTGTAAAGTGCCATGGCCCCTTTATGTAAATGTAATTCAGATTCTTAGCATTTATCTACATGTGGCAAGTTGGACAGCATTTTGCAAATTTTGCAATGAATCAACATATTTCCTTTTCACCTTATTTCCTGCAGTGCTTGCAGAGCACCCAGGAAAGCCGTTAATCTAGATATGTATTCTATGCAAACTTCGAGAAGGGTGTAATGGCCATTGTATATTACACATTCAGTCACCATGTGCCGATGTATGGACATAGATGTGCATTAAGTGAGATCTATTAATGTAACCACTCAAGGCAAGGCATGTCCTACTTGGACTATCAAACGCCAGACATTGCCAAACCCCGTAGAAACTATCATTTTAGCTAGAAATTATTGTTGGTTGAATAGAAGTAGACCTCATTGTAATGCAACGGAGCAAGATGGAATTTTGAAACCCTGCAGTGTGTCTGAGAAGGGGTAAGGGTTACCGGATTAATTGTAACATACAGCTGCTTCAGTATTTTGGGGATCCATCAGTGCTAGTGTTTATTTGAATCGACGCATGTCCTCGGAGGTCATTTTGGCAAATTGCACACACAGCTTTTTTTTTGACACATTGTGGCCAAATCACGCTGAGGAAAGCTGTTGACCTTGGACCTCCTTAGGGTCTCTGCAATTGTGGCCACTGTGTATTAAGTTCATTTTACATGCCAGAGTCCGTAATTTTCTAACAATTTTGTTTACGTTTTTGTTTTGAAAGTTTCTTCCATACCTCGCCTTGATCACCTAAGCCTGCTAAGTTCTGCCTTCTATTTAAAGAGTCAAACTTATTTTCCAAACTACATAAATAACTCTACTCAACTCAGGTCGGGACTTTTTGTGGCTTAACTATTAAGGTCAGGTAGATATGCAATGTTCCAAATTACCTTTCTTTATGTAACTGTAAATAGATAATGTCTCTGATTCAAATCATGTTTTCATAGGCACATACAAAAGCACTGTAAAAGTGTATGAGGATAAAACTAGATGCAGTTTAAACTTAAGTTGGCTTCGCACTCTTTCGTTTTGTGGCAAACTGGTCATACTGTAGCCTATTTTCCATATTAAGGAAGTTCTCCAAACAACCAATGTCCATACTTCATTTAGTATGGTCCAGTCGAGTATTTTTTTTTCCTATTTTTCGTACATGTCTTTTCTGCTGATACTTAGCATACACGGTAACATAAATTTCTCATAACCTTACAAATATACATGTATGCAGTCAGATTTTGCAGCAGTGCTTGATATTCAGTAAATACAGTGTCCTGGCGTCTATGCGTGGCAAAAGGTTCCTCCCAAAGATTGCAATACTTGCCA
This sequence comes from Hermodice carunculata, assembly GCA_964020975.1. NCBI lineage: Eukaryota > Metazoa > Annelida > Polychaeta > Eunicida > Amphinomidae > Hermodice > Hermodice carunculata. Next base: position 29,011,064 of record OZ026626.1, read on the forward strand.
CCAAACATGTGTAGCTGTGGTCATCACTTTTGAAACACACACACACACACATATATATGTATATACATATATATATATACATATATATATAAATATACTATTTTATAATTTCAGCTAGCGTATCAACTGTAAAAAGGAAAGCTAAAGACTTCATACACCTGAAATGTTCTAAAGGGCGACTTGCTTTTAAGTCGGTGCCTCGAGATATCAACAAACATACAAGTGACTTTTTGATCCCAGTCAAAGACAAAGATTTGCCAATGTTAATGAACCATTGCATGTCGAAGCAGCAATGTTATATCCCAGCAGAAAAAACTGGCGGCCCTGATGTTTACAATTGGACTATAACAACTCAATGTGAAACCGAGCAGGATCTCATACGTAAGAAAATATGTAATGCCACGATAATATTTTGCACAATAACAAATGATACCTGCCACAAACGTCTTGCGCAGAACATTAAAAATGTAAAGTTGTTACCGTAAAACTGTATTCAAGGTATTTTGTGCAAACATGTTAAAGTGTGTTAAAGGTGTATCTTAGCCAATAAAAGCGTCTTGATAAAATCGAATATGACGTGATTGAATACTTATCTGCACCAAGGGACAAAATTTTACACAGTCTGTGTGCATCGGTGATAGACAGTATCCCTCGTATTTAGTATTCTAATGAAATGTATAAACATACATGGATATGGATACATCGAATATTATGAACAAAAATTTCTTACTGTTTCAAAATGCTTCAATAATAATGCCCTTCAGAATATTACATACAAAGCTATATTTCCCTTAAAAAGCATGTGTCGTATTTCGGTGACACTGTTCTTTATTTTTTTTTAATGCACAGCATGCGGTAACACTATCAGGCAGGCAGGTGTGCTACTTAGGTCCAAGGATTATCTGACAAATCTTGATGTTTCGCGCACATGTGTATGGAGGGTCCTGGCAACAGCACATAAATACATATTGTTAAAATTCACGCATGTCAATCTTCTCCCAAGAGAGTCGAGTTGGTTGGTAAGTTTTGCAGAGTAGTTTTAATTTTTGAAACTTTGAAAAGCAACA
>OZ026626.1:29017130-29082130 GCA_964020975.1 Hermodice carunculata
CTTACTAAGATTTATCATACTTTTATACCATGGCGTCAACCAAATCATTAGCCCTGTTAGAATCTGCAACAATATTGCAATCATGTGAAATTGACAAAACGTGGGATCTTTGATATAATACTCTCAGATGTTCACCTGAGTTCTTGCAGAATACAAGACAAACAACGCATAGGCACAGATACACAGATACACCCAACTTTAGATCCAGTGTTTTCATGATTTAGTATTTAACTTGATCCTAGCATGACTACAAACTAACTTGGCGCGGACGGAATCATGCTGAAAACGAAACAAGCTGGTCAAAAATGTTTTATTGTATAAGACAGGGTTTCCTGCAATTTCAGGTCGAGATATATACGAGACACAATATTATAAATTAAGGATGATATAGGAAATATATTTACCAGTACCTTATAAATATAGCGCAATATTTCGATTCTTGTGTGTTTGCAGGCAGCGTGCAGACTCGAAGCTTCCGATGCAAGAGTAAACAAATAATTCCTTTGTCTCTGTATTGCGATTTCTTTGACGACTGTGATGACAGGTCAGATGAATCGGAATGTGGTAAGGTGCTGTATAACTCAACGGCACAATATCTCTATGGATTTGTTTTCTATGGCCTTGTAAATGACGTGACATGCTGACGATGTCAGAAATATCATCCAAATAAAACTTATTGATGTTAATTGAAGTAGGACGTAATGTAGCTTGGTCAAAATACCTGCTATGTTTTATTTTATATTTTTTTGACTTCACAAATGTTTGTGTCATGTCCGTTATGGTATGTAGGATAAACGCTCTTAACTTAAATACACTTATGTCATAAAGAAACAAACTTATTGAAAGAAGTGTACCAATCAATTTCCCATTCCTAAGGAAAGGTATATACGCCATGTAATTTCTGGACGAATCGCTGATCAAACGTAAACATAATTGGCTACATGCATTCTTTATGCCATTAGACAATTTCGGCTGTCCCTGCTTTCGAACTAACATATTCTGGTATATCACTACCAAGACGAACTAATACAGCAGGATCTTTGCGTCGGTGACTTAATTTTGCAAGGCTGTAGACGAATACTTTTATCATATGCATGAAGCAATATGTAATACGCTTAGCAATTTGATAGAGTATCATGTATGGGACTGCTGATATTGGTCTGAACAGGAATATCCATGCCTGTCAATGCAATTAATTGTAATATGAACCTATATAAAATAAAATGACCCGGGCTTGGGTAAAATTGATTTTTAAAAGTTGTTCCTACACTACGATTCTACTGTGATAAAAACACTTACACAGACAGACACCCACCCTTATATATATATATATATATATAATATATATATATATATATATATATATATATATATACTCAAACCCCAAACCCTGCAACCTTTGGCATCTGTCGCCTAGCTCAACTGGGAAACGCACATTTCCACTCGACTAAATCCCCATTCTTGATTTAAATGATGGTTGAACGGAGTTTTCGAAGTAGATCTACAGAAAGAGAAAAAGAAAAAAGAAAAACTTTAACTACCTTTGAAAGGAATGAAATTCTGAATTTATGTCAGAAAACTGCTTGAAACTACGTGAACTGTGAGCATGTTTCAGCTAAGTTCATTTGTTGGTGTGTGATTCTTAAAAAACTTTGAAAAATGCAAGGTCCATCGACCGACTTGGGTAAAATTGATTTTTAAAAGTTGTTCCTACACTACGATTCTACTGTGAAAAAAAAACACTTACACAGACAGGCACCCACCCTTATATATATATATATATATATATATATATATATATACTCAAACCTCAAACCCTGCAACCTTTGGCACCTGTCGCCTAGCTCAAATGGGAAACGCACATTTCCACTCGACTAAATCCCCATTCTTGATTTAAATGATGGTTGAACGGAGTTAGTTATGTGCGAGTGCGATATCAATACGTTTATGCTGTATATGTACTAAGGCGGCATTTATTTCTGGGATTGGGGACTTAAATCTACCACCATGTTGAAAATATATATTTTATGTTCCGAACGAGCGGGATTCAAACCTGGAACCTTTGGCAACAATCGCCTAGTGAAATAGAAACGCGGGTGTGTATGTGGATAGGTGTTTGTCTATTTTCCAGTAAAAACACAAAACGGAGAGCCCCCCCCCTCCCCCAAAAATGTAACGCATGTTGAGGAAAGCATTTTTTAATGACATGTGAGGTATTTGTAATGTGGAATTATTAAAGTGCCACTACTTCGTAACTGTTCATTTACACACTTCGTAAAATATGGGTGCGCCTAAAAATCTGTGTTGACAATATCTTTAGCCGAATTAGTACTTTTTTCTGACATTGAAGTGTAAATGTGCTATGTATAAATATGTTCCCATAAGTCCTAATTACATGACACTGAAGACAAAATTCACTCACCCCTGCTCTCTGAGTGAGTATTGAAATGATGATAATAATGATAATGATAATAATAATAATAATAATAATAATAATAATAATAATAATAATAATAATAATAATAATAATAATAATAATAATAATAATAATAATAACATATGTAAGAGTGCTTCTTTTCTACTAAGATATACAAATATGATCGGGAGGTGCTTACAATATCAGTAATATACATGAGTAACTGTATATGTGCATAATTTATGTAAAAGTTCCCATTATCTTTTTGTTTAAATGCATGTATATAGATTAATGGTTTAAAGATTAACCAAAAGGTTCCACCCAATATTCAGTTTTCTTTTATTTACCCTTTTTCCCCATAACTTGGCAGCAGCTTCTTGTGTGTGTGTGTGTGTGTGTGTGTGTGTGTGTGTGTGTGTGTGTGTGTGTGTGTGTGTTAATTAACAAGATATCATTCCATCTATACTTTGAAAGGCAATGGAAAGTCTGGGATCTGGGTCACACATGTCATGTTCTTCGGTCCCATCTTAGTAACACCCAATACTATCTCCTGAAAAGACTATTAAGTAAACACCATGAATCACTTTTCCCCGTAAAATGTATAGAAATGAATTCAATAGAGGATTGAAAACTTAATTCTTGAGTATATGTTCTTTCTGTGACTATAGGATATACGTTTGCATTTTCATTTAAATTATAATACTTCAATATAGAGCGACGACCATGTGGGTCTCACAAAAGGAGATGTACAAATGGACAATGCATCGAAGAAAGCAAGTGGTGCGACCTCTTAGTAGACTGCACGGATGGATCAGACGAGCAAACATGTCGTAAGAAATTTCTCCCTCGTTATCTCTACATGGGATACATGTGGGACCGTTTCCCGTGTTTTTCCCAAATATAATCCTTGTCAAGTTTTCCGAAAACCTGAGGTATTATTGTACACACTACCGCTTAGTATGAAAACACAATTCATCTGGAAGGGCAGGAAATCTCATCCGTAACCTACTTTAGACATGTCAGCAAACGAATTGATGTTAATCAAAAGTGTTTAAAAATATTTTCAGCCCAGTTGACTTCCAGTCAGTTGGAGTAAACAGTGAGGTGAGGGCACCCATGGTCGTCAGTTCACATTTCCCATTTTTTTTTATTTCCTTCCCTAGGGAATCAATGAAATTCTACTCAAACAAAGTGGAGGTATGTCATAGGCAGGGTTCTACCAAGCCATTCAAATGGTCACGTTCCAGTGTTTTCTTTCTTTAATTTTTCCTCTCTGAATCTTTTTGTTCTGTTGCAGAAAAGTCTTGAAATACAATGATCTTCTCCGTAACAACTTGGCCAGTTGCTTTCATATACTATACAAACAATTCCGATTGCACCAGACATTACACTACTACAACTGATGGAGTTACGACATTTTCTTTCATGAATTCCTTGACATTTTTTCTTCATTTCTGCAAGACTAACAGTCAAGCAGCCCAGAAACTGAATGAACATGGAGGTTGTTCTTTAGGTGGTGATGCTCATTTTTTAGTCCTCATTTTTACAATTTCATTTTATCTTTTTATTTATTTATTTTTTCTTTATTTTATTTTTTTTTTTTTATTATTATTTTTTTTTATTTTATCTTTATTTTTATTTTTATTTTTATTTATTTTTTTGGGGGGGAGTACTTCTCAGTTAATGCATACATCCACCTCATCACTCTGTTACTCGAGGGATATTGCAAGGGTAAGTCAAACTTTAGACTCTTGCCCAAAGACTATCAGCTACTCACTGCAGACTTGGTGGAGATGTATTGCGGGTGAGTGTCTACCAGGATTAGCCAAATGGTCATGCAACAGTGACTCTTGGACTATTTCTCAATGTATCTGTTTTTGTAGCAAATGTTTTTAAAATGTCAACTCTTCACAAACCAATGGCTAATTGCTTTGCACAGGGAACTGTTCAATGCACTACTTTTTTATTATTTATTTATTTATTTATTTATTTATTTATTTATTTATTTATTTATTTATTTATTTATTTATTTATTTATTTATTTATTTATATATTTATTTATTCATTCATTCATTTATTTATTTCTAATTTGTGACTGTGTTCTTTCTTCATTACTTTTGAGCCGTTTTGCAATATTCAACATCGTGTACACATTGGTCGCCTAAAGTGTACTGAAAGGTGGTGCTAAGGTACTTTATGGAAGGATCAAACACGTTTTTGGAATGCGTGATGACGCCTCTCAAACCTGATTTCATTCTTTTCAATTCAAAGCAAGACCTGTGCCCTCAGGACCCGTCAATGGGAAGAGATATCTGTTTGATATCTGAACAATGATGAATCCTAGCCCTATGGTTCCTATAAAACAACAGTAGGAACATACTCATGCGATTTTTTTCTATTGTCAGTTTTGACCTTGAGTGACCTTGAAGTGGCAAAGTAACATGCTAGTTAATATCTTGGCAAAGGTGGATCCTCTGACCCTTGATCTCAAGGATGACCACACTGTGAGCAAGTGAATACCTTTATTGCAAAAAGTGATGATGGGCACATCCAAAAGTGACAGTAATATCATTTAAAAGGTCACAGATCCACTTCAGTCTGTGCAACCAAGGTTAGCTAAGGTCAGGAATTTCGCAATTCCCTGGAGTTTAGGGGTAGCAGAACAGGATGTTACATCCCTAACATTTGAGCATAACTTTTTTTCGGTTATTGAAAAAATAAAGATACCAATTAGGAAAATTATGCATAAATATAATTGTGCAGTGTATGTGCAGTGTGTCTCCCGAGTACAACATATTTCGATTATTTAGATTAAGCACCATATGAGTAAAGGCTTATAAACAAAAGCGTAAATTACATGTCCCACTGAGTTGCATGAAGACATGAAACTACCACCAGAAAAATTAAAAAATCAAACTGTGATTTGGACGAAGAGGCTAATCTATCTTTGGCACCATCCAAACAGGATTCATATCAATCATGAGTTACAGTTAAGGAGTCCTCATCAATCAAAACTAAATGCGGGATTTCCTTTGAATTTGGCTTCATTTAAATAAGAAATGGATTGTTTTCATTTATTGTTTTGTTGTGTTGCAACGGTATTTGTATTATTTTCTTTCTTCTGTCTTGTGTGTAATGTGATTTGTGGGTATATTGTGTGATATGAGTTTTTTTTTGGGGGGGGGGGTTGTGTTCTTGTAACTTGTGTTTTCTATTTATATGTGTTGTATTAACATAATATCATATTTGTAATTTGATGCAGTTAATAAAGTTTATTCATTCATGAGTGTTTCAATCTGATTGCTTAGCTTCATGTGGAGCAAATGTGGCATTCCAGTGTTTTGACGGGACCTGCATTCCAAGCAGTCGTAAATGTGACAATAATGTAGACTGCTCAGGTTTCTTCAAGGAAGATGAGCCAGAAACATGTGTGGCGGAGAGCGAAGAGTCCTGTTTGACTTGGAAGTTAAGGGGTTTTCCATCAGGGCAATACCAGATAAACCCAGGGAAAAAAGGTAGGCCTTTATTTCCCTTTTTTATAATTTTATTTATTTGTGGGTTTTTTTGGGGGGGGGGGGGTGTTTGTTTTTTCTTTGTTTTGATATCGTTCTTGACGTATACTTGTTTGTTTTTGTTTTTGAATCATTTCAAAAACTCTAGTATCTTTTTCGATTTTCACACAGGATTGTCAAACTATTTTTCAACAACTATAATATATTTTGGTTATTGGGTACAGCATTGCATTACCACCAAACGACTGGGCCCTTTTAAGATTGCACGTTATTGTACAAAGTAAAAAAAAAAAGCAAAAATATGTTTACTCATTTGCAAATTATGTTAAATAAAAAGAATATTGATTAATCATATGCAAATTATGCGAACACAATGATAACTTAATGTGCACTTAGTATCTCAAAACACTGCATTTTTAACATTAATGGCTGTTACATGGAAACGTATTGTGTGACCCAAAATAGGAAATGCACAATTGGAACAGATTTTATTTCATTCGTCAGGCCAAGTGCAAGTGGAATGTGACATGACCTCATATTCAGATGAAGTTGTGACAATTATACACCATAACAGTGAGGAGCGACAGTATGTACACGGCTTTGAGCAGGTTGCTTCCTACAAAAGACCTGTGAAATATTTCTTAACGAAGACCCAATTGACAGCAATAACACAAATATCAGATAGGTGTGTAAATCTTCTCGATGTCACAAATTGATTTTCTTTTTATAAAACAAATATCAGATAGGTGTGTAAATCTTCTCGATATCACAAATTGATTTTTTTTATGTCAAAGAACACAAAAAAAGACGATTTTTTAGTACTAAATATGTGCATATGCAATTATCACGGAGTCAAAGAATTTTGAAAAAAAATAGTTTACACTGAAATTATTAAGGCATGGATATTGTCTTTGCTAAGCAGTGCATCACACAGATATCTTCGTCTTATTGGCTCTAAATATTTCCGCAAAAAAATATTTCAATGTTTGAGTAAATTATCTGTTAGAAGTTAAATTTGTTATTGATTTAATTTGCTCGTGTGTTATTTGCTTCAGGTGCGAACAATTCATGAGCATAGAATGTATACACGCTATCACAACTGGCTACGGTGACTACTGGGTTGATTTTCATGGAGACAGGAACAGCTACATACGGATTGACCCTCATCGTTGCAAATGTTTCCTGGACAACATATGTAAAAAATATAAATCAAACTTGAAGACGTAAGTTAAAGTTTTGTGTGTATTATTTTGAATTAAATACAGCAATTTCAGATGGTATGCTTTCGCAAAAAACGGAAAATATTACCTGTGTAATATGGATCTGGATCCATGGTCGGTGATAGGGACATGTTTGTTTCTTACAACTGTTCTTGTTTAGATATTTCATAACACCAACTTTCACATGCGTAGGTATATTTTGTGTTTTTCTGTGTGTGCGTCTTCCAGGGTAAGTGTGCGTCTTAGGCAGGCAGTTTTACTATAAAAGGCATCGTTTTGTCATCTTTTCAAGCTTATAGTAATCCTAATTCAAATTCAGGAAAGGTACATGTCCATGTGTACTTAGCGATATGTTGAATAAGTGGAAATAGACCAGTTCATCGGACTTGTGTTTCTTCGGTTCACTTCGTGAAGTGCACCCTGCTTTGTTTACATTTTGTGCTCGACAACGCAGGCCACATTACACGTGGAAGCATAAGAAAATAAAACACAAGATGTACTTGGATTTAACGATGGCCAAACCGTCAGCAATCTAAAAATGCACATTTCACCATTGATGTGGAATTTTAGTTAAAAGATTTGCACTGTTCAACACAATCCATGCTGTTATCACTAGCGTTAGCCGTGGCATCCGTTGTGAACATATGATGGCGTGGGCCCAATTTGGCTACTTGCTGATTGCACAATCAGGCCAACAATGGAATGCATAATTAATTACGGTCCAAAAAAGTTTGGACAACTCGGTATGAACAGGTCAATTATTATGCAGGAGCAACGCTGCCTCATCTCCCGTCAAGTTCTGAACAAAAGAAAGGGCTCCGAAAAAAATAAAAAACAAAAACAAAAAAAACCTTATTTAATAAATTTCAAACCCAACAGTAACAGCAGAGTGATTCCAAGGTTGCGAAGACACCGACATTCATCTTATATACCAATGAGAGGAACCAACGTGAAGAAGCAAATTTTACTCCTGACTTGAGACAGGGAGTCACTCAAAACGGGAAACTGGTGGTCTTAAACCAGTCCTCTCAACCTTTGAATATTCCTAAACTATCCGGTCACCTACAACACATAAGGCACCAATGTCTGATGCCATTCCAGCATATATGCTGAAAGAAATGAGCGCCAATCAATGTGCATCTTCATCCAAGAGAACTACCGACTCGTGTTCTTGACATGCATACTTGGGTTGCGTGACCCTAAAAGTATTGTTTTTTTTTTGCGATGTAGGACTTAAAGATTTGATTTGAAGCTACTGGACTCAATATGTTTTTTACCATTACAATGACAAGACACTTTGGAGATGACTATCCACATTCTGTACCAAACATCATGAAAACCATCACAGGTTAATTAATATCTTTCCATATAGACTGACCCATTTACTTCCATATGAATCTTAGTTATCTTCCTCAATTCAAGCATTCCGTGCATGCTTTTTTTTTCTAGGATAATTCTATCCCCTTCCTTCGAAACTTTACATACAAAAGACCACAAATATCAAAGAATTCCCCTTGAAGCATTGGGAAAACGTTTATTTAAAAAAACACAGACAATCACAATTAGCATACAAACGGACGTATTGGGAACCTTAAGTATCTTTCTTAACACAATCAGTATAAGTTCTTGCATGCAAAAGTATGAAATATAATTGTATCATGGCGGTATTTGTTTGCCTTTCTTTGTTTTTCTTTAACCGTATTCACAAAGAGTTTAATCGATGCGGAATTTAATCCTAAAATGAAAGTCAGTGTGCCTTAAGTGGTTAAACTATTATTGTTGGCCTAATATTTGATTTAAACTTCAATTAATCAATCAAGGTTCTCAACTATAATATGAATTTTGCAATTAAAGTTTCCGTGCTGTTGAATCAATCTTGATTTTATGCAGGTTTTAATTCCATATTAAAAGATTATATCCTGGATCAAACTAAGATTGGTTTGATAAGATGAGCCTGAAAATCCATGAAATCACATTGTGGCCAAGAGCATATATTGGTCGATCCTGGAAATTTGGGGCTTACAATGAGCCGAGGAGTGTGTAGTTTAGGGCGCAAACCACATTGATTTTTATTTGAGGATTAAAGATAGAATCCGAACAAATGTGAACATGCCCTCCCCCCCCCCCCTTTTTTATCATTTTTTTTTTCACCAAAAATACCATCACAAAATGACATATATTAAATGCCTTGAAAAACTCAACATGCCCTGTGATATCTTTTAGGGAAAAACATACACTCTTTTATTGCCCCACTTATACAATTATCTGGGATTTAGAAAATTTGAATGACAGACTCTGTGCCCATCAACAAATCCATGGTATCCCTTTGATCTTTCTGAGGCATTTGGAAAACTATGGCATGGAAGATAGACTACTGACTGGGTTTCTGTCTCACGTTTGTTCCACGCATGGGTAAATGAACACGTAAATAACTAATCTACACTTACATGATGCATCTGGAAAGGTTATATGTTTGGCCCTATCTTCTTCCTCCTTTTCATTAATGAATGTGATTCATCCACGTCACTCTGATCCATAAGCACTTATTTTACCAAAATAAAACTTTGCCAGGTGTCGCCAGCCCTGTGACTAGCGATATGGATTTACTCCAGTATAAGAATGCGTGGCTCATTCAGAATAAACTGCATAAGTTGGTATTACTTTCTACGATGGAGCGCAGAACTCATGAATGGCAAATATTCAATCCATGGCACAGTGTTTGTATATCTACTAGTAGCAAACTATGAGTTGAGTTTTTAAATTTTTTTTTTGAACAACAAGAAGGGCGCAATTTCAAAGTAATCCGATGGTGAGCTAGCCATCATCCAAACCAGCATCATGCTACAAAATGCTAGACCATCATTAGAGTACAGTACCTCTGCAATGTAGCTACTCACCCAATAAAATTCCAATGAACCTGAAGCTGTGTAATGCAATGAAGCTTGGTATTTCAGTGGTATATGTAGCAACTATACTAGTACAACTCTCATTTATGACGCCTTAGCAAACACTGGAAAGATGCCATATTACTGCCCGACTCCTTACCCTATACTAGATCATGAACAGCATAGCAGGCAACCCATCATCTCTTTGCCACAACTAAACACCAAAAACCTTGGACGGGCATGACATATGCTTTTTAAAGTCATTTGCCATAGTCCTCAGCTCCAAGCACTCCTTTGTTACAACAGCAATCCAAAACTGGAATTACCTCGCCAATGATATGAGTCTTGGACATTCCCTGCTGCTTGTAGCCGATGGGAGTACTGTCCAGTCACGTTTGTGTACGGCCCAGCTTTGTTTAGAGATACAGCTGTTTGCAGTCAATACAGGTGTTCACATCAGCCACATGACTGCAACGGCCAACTACTGTCCCAATCAAATAGTGGTGGTCTATTCGGGACCATCGGATTGATATACATATATTTGTAATCTATTCAGCCAACCATCATGATACTGTACTGGAATCTTAATCGGGCTTTGGTGTAAAAGATTTCATTGAACCATTTTGCCCCACATATATTTAGTCACTACTTGTGTGAAGTTGATTTAGATTTTGTTGCACCCACATATTATTTTTATGCTTTATTATATTGATGTAAAGTATTAGGTTTACATCATGCCTTGTTACTTAAATTAGAACCAGGGTCTTAATATGTCTTAAATATCTAATAATGCTGCAGTGACCCAACGCTTCGGTTCACATATATATTTTGCAATGAAACACACTGTATTATGGCTGAGCAGGTATAATTTAATGTGAATTCTGTATTACATTATAATGAATACCATGTGCTTCACCTTAGGAAAATATGTGCAGTATACAAATAGGCTCATATCTGCCCTGTTTAATTTCGTTGTGGAGGTTTTTGTGGAAACAGTCTATAACTGACACTCCAAAAGCAAAAAAACACCCCCCCTCCAAAAAAAAAATCAGTAAAAATTGAATAAATAAAAAAAAAGCAAAAAAAAAAAAACCACACACACACACACACACACACACACAAACCCCCCCACACAAATGTAGAACTTACTTGACCGTGGCAAAATACAGGTCCAGGTCTCGTGGGCAAATAAAAACCTCCTTTCACTTGGCAGTCCATTTCTAATCAAAATTGCGTATCACTGTAATGGCTAGTCGCAAGCTCTTGCAACATGACCTTATTATACTCGACCAGTTCGGCAAGAAATGGCAATGGAAAAGAATAGCCTGTTTAAGTTTGTGTCACACCCGCCTATTGCGTGAAAAAAATGATAATTATTGTATTACGGTGATGATTCCTTACAAAACTGTACATCATTGTCGTCAAGCATACTCGTACAGCAGGATATTAAAAGCAGACTACACTATGATTTTGGTCAGCGTTATGAATAATGATACAAATGAATGTCTATTCCATTATTAAAGTCACCACTCAAAGGCTCACCTTGATACATCCGAACCAGGTTAATACTGACAAAAAACTAACTTAACAACTGTTGCAGGAATTTTTGGTACAAAATGCACAAAGTCTTACTGATCATGCACTGTGGTGAGTGCTATATGTGTCATATTAGATGTGCATATATATATATATATATATATATATATATATATATATATATATATATATATATATATATATATATATATATATATATATATATATATATATTTGATAGATGCTAAATGTCGTACATTCAGACTTGTTTTAAGAATTAAGCTAGGCTTAAAATATAAAATCCTTAATTAATGTCAAGATATTGTAATTGCTTCACCTTATAGTAAACCGGTTTACTAAAGTTTAAAGAAGGGCAGAATACCATAGGCAGTTTGTTGTAATAGATTTCTGCAAGCATTTAGTAAAAAAATTGAACTGTGTCATGAAAAGAGAAAGCTATTTTTTTTTGCTATATATTATATTGAATTGAACTGTGGCATAAATAGAGAAAGCTATCTTTTTGCTACATATTATACTGAATTGACCAAAGCCATGAGCTATTTGCAATTGCCTTTCATATGGCACGTTTTTATTTGCACACAGGTTAAACATTATAAACATTTTAACCTGCTAGATCTGAACAAAACAAGTTTATATACAATATTGACCATTTATCTCCACTGCACAGCTGTCGTTGCTCGAAAAACGGTCACTTGTTAGATGCTGGCATTTTGCGCAACACCACACAGCTGCCTGTGATGATGTTTACATTAAGTGATACAGGTCGCGATCACGAATATATCTATCACATTCTTGGTCCACTGAGGTGCTACAAAAGTGGGTATTTCTGTTGGCAGACGTAAGACAGCTTTATTCATTTATTCTTCCGTTTGTACCAATTAAGCTGTTGGTTTAGAGGTTGGCAAGCTATCGTTATTGACTTGTATCATTTACTGGGCTGCTTTTTAAAAATATTCAGACGTAATCTTAAAGCCATTTATAGATATAACAATTACTATTTATTTCTCTATGAAATAATAGTTTGTGCAGTTCTTTGATTTGGCAGTTTGTACCAATGACAACTACACACGTATCAAATAACATGGTAAATCTTGATTAAGCCACTAAGTTAACATTAGTTGTGTGTGCTTCTAGAATACAACGTGTCAGAGGCAAAGTTAAGGTGCAGGAATGGCCAGTCCTACTTTACTCAACAAAACTGTCTGTTTGAGCGAGATCAATATGGTATATTGAAGGGATGCCGAGATGCAACACATCTACAAAAATGTGGTAAGTTGTGTCATTGGAAACTACTAGTATATAAATGAATAAACTTGTCACAAAAAAAAGAAAGATAGAGAAAAACTATTCTTAAGATCATCTCATTTTAACATTATTTTTACATCCAATTCTAGGTTTGTTTGATGATACTTCAAGTCTTATCAGGGGTGTGCATGATTATAAGCATTAGAAGTAACCTATCCATGGGCAGAAGGCAGGGATACTAATAAAGTATTTGTTTCATGCACAGAAGCTTTTACAGGCATGCATAATTACACCAAATAGACTAGTCTGCACATACCTAAATGTAAGGGTTCATCCATTCCATACATTACCAGTGCACTTCTCAATTATATCTGTTATGACACCAAATAAGTCAGCAGAAAAAAACTAGAGATATGTTTGTCATAAGATCAACCGGATTTTTTAAAAAATACAGATGAACCAATAAAAGCAGATCAATTTATTTGTACTTGGGTTACTACAATTATGGGATTTCTTGCTCTTTTTTCTGTGTTTAAAAATCTTTACTATCAAAATAAGTTCAGTATTTATTGATAAATTGCGGTAAATGTAGATTGCTTTGACAACTTTCTTTCCGAAACATTCTACCTAGAGAGTTCTCAACTGAAATTTTATATGCGTCTCTTCTTGTAATAATACATTTGAAGGTCGGTCAGTTCAGTTACATAAATTTTAAAGATTATGTTTTTCATGCTGCTTTGAACACATACTAAAACAAGCGCCACATGCCACGTCCAAGCAGTGGTCAGGCAACACAGGGACTGGCAAATGCATTTTTTCCTTATTTCATCTAATTTTTACTAATTTGAAAGGTACAGTTCTGACAGAAATAGACAAGACGGTGGTGCCTCGTAATATGTGTATTAGGCATCAAGATACTGTGGAGAAAAAAGTGGGCAATGTAGTTTTTACTTGAAGCATTTTGTACAGGGCATGTGTGCAGCTTTTGGCTAATCTATTCATAAATCGGTTTATCTGCCCCTTTGGGATATTGTAACGTTAATAAAAAGGACGTTTATTGAGAGCGAGTATGCAGCTTTGACCTCCACACTTGTTAAAGAAGGTCTAACTTGGCCTTCTATCAAAAAGTTTTACCTCTGCTTGGGATATGTATTTCCACTGTTTCGTTAAACGTTGTACGATGTGGTCACGTTTAGTTGGGATGGGGTGGATGGGGGTCAGTGCCCTCATCTCTCCTGAAGTGACCCTGACATCCCACAGGTTGCAATCAATCAATTAGAATATGTCTGCAGATTGTACAGGCTGAGGCTGCATGTGGGTGTTGTCAATTTGATTATGTTTACTGAATCTTGCAATGTAAGGTATACCCTACTCTTCCTGCAAGATCCAATCTGTGTTTACTTTACCACTTTAAAGATAACCTCATCCATATGATATAACACTTGCAAGTGACGGCACTGTTCACTCTGATCAGATTTCCGTTTTTTCCTCTGTAGTCATTGTTGCCCACATTATTTTGGTACTACCTGCATACCCACTGGGATGCACAATGCAATGCATCCTTCTACAGATATCTCTGATGCCATGCATCATACCCATATGAAAATCGTGAAAATTTGGACAGAATTTGGAGTCATCAGATCACATGACATTTCTTCATTGCTCCAAGGTCCAGTTGGAGTGCTCTTGGAACCACTGTATCGCAGCCTTGTGCTGAGGGACCAATACAGGTTCTTTTTGCAGGGCGGTAGGATTTCGAACTTACTCAAACAATTAGTTGCTCCCTGTTCACTTTGATTTTTGGATGTTGCGTGTATCATGCTACTTTTGCCAAAATCGTCAAATGGAATGCAAGTGATGTTTTTCAATAAGCTGTACAAGTTGCCGTTCGTCATGAGTGTCTACAAGTCGAGGTCTAATATATTGGGGTTTTTTTTGTTTTTTTTTCCTATTTTTGTTTCTTGTTTGCTCTCATTTCTTCGAGAGCTGAAGACCCCCTCACCATTTGTTTACTGTCATGAGTGATGCCTGTCACTTATGTTATATCTGCTTGCCGCAGGCTATATATATATATATATATATATATATATATATATATATATATTCCAATATATATTCCATGTGCATATAAATACTGGAAACACTTCATAATCAGCTGTTGTCTTAGAAAAGCCATATCTGAGTCCCAAGCCAACTTTTCGTACAGTGCAGAGATCTTAAGCTTGATTTTCATGGTCTTTTTAAGCCACTCCAGAAGTATGCATCGTAATTGCCATATGCGTTCATATCTTTAGCACCTAATGTTTAACCAATGTGACCTGCACCTCTTTCTCGACAGTTTATATAAACAACGGCAGCCTTATGGAGGGTATGATGAAAAAAAGTTATAAGGTGACCTTTGAAAAAGAATGCAGGCTTTTTTAGCAATCACAAACCCCAATACTATGGTATTCTAGTGCTTTCACAGCCGAATTGGTTTGAACGAACTTTCTTTTTTAAATGACCAGCCTGGAAATCTTGATAAATCTCCAAATGCAGTTTTTGCATTTCTATCATACATGTGCCATAGCTCGGATCCATGTTACTTTTTTCATTTTCCATACTGCTTTTCATGGCTTTTGTGTCCAGTTTAAATATCAAAGTTGTTTTGCTCTATGACTGCACTTTCGTTTAAGATCATATTTACTCTCAGTGCACGTGGGACTAAAGCCAAACAGCTTTGAACACACTGCTCTGAAGTATTGTCTCGGTGCGTGCTAGATTTCTGTTCCGTGTGCAGATACCTTTCGTGCAAGTACCAGTATGCTTGTAGGTACACAGAATATACTAGGCCAGGTCAGCAGCTTTCTTTTTCGCACAAAACTTGCCGAAGAAAGCTCTTGACCCAGTGCAAAATATGACACCGAAATGTTTGATATCATATAGTAGCTGAATAGTAGATCGAACCCCTGCTCTACCTTTTTTCAACTAATTCCAGAAAAAGTAGCTATTTTCATTGATCAATCTATGGAATCTTCATGTTTTGTTTAAGATTACAATTTCGGACTAATCTAATAATTCTCATCTTGATTTGTATAAGATAATGAAGCAGCTAGAAAACAAAAAACAAGCGCTTTGGCATTGACGTTCAAATACACAAGTGCAGACTGTTCTTCAGTATCAATGTAATATAAAATAAGTTTATTGTTTGTTGCATTTACTTTCTACACAGCAAATATAACCTGTCCGGAATTCTTTTCTAAGTGTCCGAACAGTTATTGTATACCAGACCGAATGATATGTGATGGGTCAGCTGATTGTCCACATGGAGATGATGAAATCGAATGTGGTAAATATTGACACGTGCACGCATCCTCATCTGTGTTTTGGACAGTTTGCCCACACACCAGTTCATTAAATAATTCTGGATCATTTAAGGTGTTCCTTTGTTTAATAACAACTTAATCCAATGTAAACAAAGTGAATAAAATCTGCCCTCTGATGTTTAGTTTGACAATTTCAAGTAGCATGTTTCATGTCTTTCGGAATGTTTGCTTTATCCAATCAGTAATTTGCCTGTTCGTGGATTTCGTAATTTTGCCTTTTTCTATCACCTCGATACAAGATTACAGAAAATTACTACTTGTACGAACAGACAAGCTGCATGCAATATTTTCTCAACAAGTATCAAAAAAAAAAAAAAAAAAAAAGGAAAAAAGAAAAAGAAACAGTTCACGGTACAATGAGTACCAAATCTCCTATGTGTAGCATAACGTACACGGCAAACACAAAATACATATTTGTAGACCCCCATATATAAATATTTTTTTATTGTAAACAGCTGTTTCAGAAACATGCGTTATGTACATTAAAATTAGTAAAAAGAACAAACACACATCTAAATTGCTTTTGCATGAGGAGACTAAAATCAAGAAAGCAGATTTTACGTGAAAGTTTGTGCTTATGCTTCTAGGATCCTTTTCATGCCCAGGCATGTACAAGTGTCGGGGGAGGAGAAACTGCGTGCAACTAGGTCAGCTATGTGATCGGAAGGCTCAATGTCCTTTAAGAGATGATGAGATGTTCTGTGACATAAGGTGTCCCACTAACTGCACATGTGTCGGCCATGAGTACCTGTGTGCTAAAGCAAACCTTAGCGTCGTACCAGTAGAAGTTTCTTCAGATGCTCGTAGGCTTAACCTTTCGAACAATATCATAATGGCAGATACTAAAACGTTTTCAAGGTTTCATTATTTGGCTGAATTGGACATATCTTTCAACAAAATTCCCTATCTGGAACCAAATATATTTGCAAGGCTACCTAATTTATATGCACTTGATCTGTCATATAACAAGATTGTTACGTTGTCAAATAACACTTTTGTTGGCCTAAAACGTCTGACTATTCTTAATTTGAAAGGTAATACAGGACTAATTCACATAGATGCTGGTGCATTCCATGGCTTGGCAAAACTTTCTCATCTTTCTTTGAAAGCATTGTCCATTACAAAATTAATTCCTCATACTTTTAATGGTTTGTCTCTTCTTGAGTGCCTTGATGTATCCAATAATAGGATTACCTCAGTATCACACAGTGCATTTCAAGGTCTTTTTAACTTGAAGCGACTCAATATATCTAGCAATGTTCTGCAGGAATTTTCTAAACTTGCATTTAGAGATATCCCCAAACTGACTCATTTGCAATCGGATGATTTTAAGTTTTGTTGCTTTGCTGAATGGGTGATAGAGAAAAATTGCCTTCCTAAAAGAGATGCCTTCTCGTCATGTGATGATCTTCTTAGGAACAATATACTCAGAATAGCTCTTTGGATCTTAGGAAGTCTGGCTTTTCTAGGCAATGGTTTTGTCTTGGCTTGGCGTCTGAGTATGAAGGAGAAGTATCGAGTCCCTGGTTTTTCTGGTAGCCAATTTAGCTTTTGCAGACCTTCTGATGGGGATATATCTGATATCTATTGGTTGTGTTGATATCATGTACAGGGGCCTCTACATAGAAAATGCAGAAAAATGGAAGCACAGCGCTTGGTGTCAGTTTCTTGGTTTTATTTCCACCGTTTCAAGTGAGACATCAGTGTTCAGTCTTTGTGTCATAACTGGTGATCGTTTCAAAAATATTGTGTTGCCATTCAAGGGAAAATCATTGAATATGAAAAAAGCTACTATCGTAATGGCATCAATATGGGGTTTTGTTTTTTTCCTTGCTGTAGTCCCTCTCCTACCTTTAGATTATTTCTCTGGACAGTTTTATTCTCGATCAGGTGTGTGTGTGTCGCTCCATATTACGATTGAAACTACGCCTGGTTGGGAATACTCGGTAGCCATATTCCATGGTTTGAACTTTTTCACGTTTGTTTTCATATTTATTGCCTATGGATATATGTACCAAGTGATTAAGTTGGCTGGCTATGCAGCTGGAAGTGATCAAAGAAAATCAGACTTGTCGGCTGCCAGAAAAATGACATTCATTGTCTTGACTGATTTCTGTTGTTGGGTACCTATAAATATAATGGGTAGGTACGATTAGCATTATGACAAAATTCAAATAACATTGCTTCATTTGTATGCGTCTTTTGTAACTATATTTAGACGTATAAATATATTGATTTATAATTAAAGTACACATTGCGTTTATAGTCATCTTTTTAGATCATTAATTAAAATATTAAAGGTGTACGGTGGTATACCACACTGTAGTATACGCGATGCATGCAGGTAATTTACATTATACGTTCAGGTAACTAGGTTAGTGTAGCCAGCGCCTGTTAAACGGAGCCCACAGACATTCATGAACATACAGCATTCCCATACACTAATACAAAGTATACAGGCCTGGAAAGATCATTGTTAAATAGAAAAACTTATAATCTGAATGGAAATCAAAATACCTACCTCGACACAAATATTGCAGTATATTTTTAATAGTGTAAATATAAATGTTCAACTACAATACCCAGTCTCATGCGTGTTTAGAAACTATAGAATAGATTTTATATCTCTCTTTGGTTTGCTGATCTCGCTTATATATGGCTATTAACAATGGGTTTCCTCAGGCTAATGTGTGAATGATTGCATGGTAGATGTGGATAGCGACAGCCCATCTGATAATGTTTAGTTACATATGCAAGTCTTACACCGACATTTTTACACCCTTGTTATATTCTAATTTCTGATCAAAAAGAGTCTTAGACATAAAAACACTTATCCGAGTGTCGTTATAAACATATTAAAGTACACATAAATGGACGGATAAAACTGTTTACCTTGCATATGCAAATGTAAATCTCATCATCGTTCAACACTCATTCCAACGTATTTGAAATAAGCACTGCTGAAGTTAATTTTTCTCATAACGCATATTCATTGTCATCTGTTCACATCTGAATAAGGCGTCCTGGGCTGATGCAACTGGACAAAAATACAGATGGACAAGCTCAGAGGACATGATATGTAAAAAGCAGTGAAATTTGAAAACTGAAAAACTGAATGTTTGCCAAATGTAATATGACTATAAATCATAACTTGAAATTTTAAAACTTCCAGGAGTTTTAGCCATGAGCGGTACTCGCATCCCAGGAGATGTTTATGCTTGGACTGTGGTATTCCTTTTACCAGTCAATTCGGCCATTAATCCTAATTTATACACCATCTCATCAATACGATTCCATCATGTAAGTGGCATGCCGAAGTTTTCATATCTATATATGATAAATGAAGGCACTTAGTTTAGTTTATTGGTTTGGATGGTATTTATCTATTGTAACAAGCCGCATATACAAATGGATTTCCAGACATATCGCACGATGCGTGTTGTTTTCAGAAGATCGCGAGACGTGACAATCAGCCAATCTGGAACAAGGGAAATGCATTCATGCACCGAGGTCATTTAGTGGGCATTCCAGTTCCGTTTATGGAAGAACAAAGATGCGCGAAGTTTATCCAGAGTCAGAATTGTTAAGTACAGTTTGGGTTCCAAGATCCATGGCAATTCACATTGTAAAATTTATCCAAAGTGATTGGCTCATTTCGGATCAGTATATGAATTTTTGTCTAAACCCACAATACCGTTACCGGTGGCCTCAGTGTTCATCCCTGTGCTACGCCATCTTGTGGCACACCACGAGTTTGAAAAAGAACACAGATGAAGGACATGAGCAGAAGTTAAGTTTTTTCATTGTACTTTTGGCCCCTTTTTAAATCTTTTAAATTCCTAGCAAGTATCTACTGACTAGCGGACAGCAAGACCACGTGTAACGTTCAAATTGAACCGTAAACCAAGAACAATACGGCAAATGGCACAGGTCACATCTGGTGCACCGGACTTGTTTTTCTGCCTCTCATACATTTGAAATCTCAGAGATGATATTGATGAGGGCAAGCATAAATATGAGATTGACTTTGGGTTAGACATGCCCGCTCGTTTTTGATGCCGTGGGGTCTCCATATTCCCATGGCACAATCTTTGGTGGTCGGCTAAGGGTCGGGGATGGTGAGGACGTTCCTGTTCAAATTTTACAGTTTGCCCTGTTTTGCAAGTAACATTACCAGCGTGAGTACGCAGTTGTATGCATGTTAGTTGAAAGAGATATGACCTGGTATTTTCCGACCGTCAAGGACGTTATTGCTTATAATGATGAGGTGAAAAGGCAAATGAGTACCTCTTTAAGAAGGCACCGCAGGGGAAGATCATTTTCTGGCATACAGGTGGGATCATGGAGAATTGGAATTCCATTTTCAATCTGGATGGGTCCCATTTAAAGCCTAAGGGTCAGGTCAAGCTTTATAAGGCTGGGGGGGGGGGGGGGGGCACATTTTGTTCACCACTTGTCGGTTGGAGGATTGAGATAAGCCAGAGGATAATTAGGGATTTGAATATTGTGTTATGTTGATCTCGTCCACAATTGACCTGTTCCTTTCATCACTAACTTTATCAAGGTAAGGCATGAGAAAACTGGAGGAGTGAAGTGGGCGATATAAAGTATCAACCTCGCATAACGGCTGACCCTTTTGGCTAACTCAAATAGTAAATGGTTGTCACTGCCCTCCCCCCCCCCCCCCCCCCCCCCACGATTTAACAGTGCAGGGTTCCATGACTGCTATTTAACATTTGTTTTTGGCATAAGATCGTGTGTTGCACAGAGGAAAACAGTAAAGGTTACAGGGTGCTTTTTAATTATGCAACAATGTAACTATCAATAAGTTTTAATTTTGAACAGGGAGCACCCTGACACCAGCCTTGCATAGTTTTTTTAACTATAGTGCCTAATTTGTAATTGTTTCTGGTATGTGGTGTAGCACTTTTCATCTTACATGAGTTTCGTGTATGTGTCCAGGACAGTAGAAAACGTTATCATGTTATACAGGTAACAACCAGACACCAATTCACTCTGACTTTCTGGACTGCAGTGCTTTAACTTGGAATGATTTCATGTACACCTGTAAGGACAACAGGGAAGTAAATATAAAGAAACACCCTGGCACATATTATGTCATTTCTGTACATGTATACCATACAACAGACACCAAGGAAGTTAATATGCTGGGAGCAACCTTGCACATTTACTATCATGTCGGTACATTATTACCATACACCAAAGTTAAAATGGCCAATGTATATAAAAGTATTCACAGTCACTTTTAATGATGGTGCTTGTCAATACTTTGCATCCACATGTGACCCCCCCCCCCCCGCCATTGAGCAAGCTGCATGCCAAGATGGTAGCCCGGGAAATTGAAAAATAGGTGTTAAAGATTATTATGATTTATGATTCCACAAACTTGGCATGAAGCTACGATTCTTGCTCGGGAGTCCATACTATCTCTAGATCAAAAGCATTGTGTGTTAGCCCTGGACCAATTTGTATAATTGTGGCAATCGCCTTTAGTTTTCAGCAAAACAATTCACCGACACTGTATAATTTACTAAATTTGTCTCCAATTTGGTGGAATAGCATAAGTCAAGGGACAGAACAATAACAAAATATTGTGGTACTCTTTTTTGTGTGTAAACGGTGCCAATGACACCAATGTGTGGTCTGTATATAAGAAATCATTTACACACACACACACACACACACACACACACACACACACATATATATATATATATATATATATATATATATATATATATATATTATATATATATATATATATTTATTTATATCCGTATGTGTTTATGTGTGTGTGTGTGTTTACTTCCATCGCCATACCTTTTTGATGAAAAAAGCACTCTTCCTTAATAAGTGAATAAAAACGTTGTTTCCTGTTAGATTTCACTCCTGTTGTTTCAATTTCGTTAACAATTTGTTTTTATATTGTGAAACGTATTTCGAAATATTTTTTCTTTTGAATGGGCTTTGTCTAGGAGCAAATATTTTCCTGGCATTAAGATGAGGTGCTTCCAAGGTTCACTTGGGACGCATAGGCTTCTCAATCCAGATACGTCGCATTGCACAAAATTGGATTTTTTTCTTTCTCTCTCTCTCTCTCTCTCTCTCTCTCTCTCTCTCTCTCTCTCTCTCTCTCTCTCTCTCACTCTCTCTCTCTCTCTCTCTCTCTCTCTCTCTCTCTCTCTCTCTCTCTCTCTCTCTCTCTCTTGTAATTTCTAATCGATTTTTGTCAATAGAAGCGATGAAGTATTTTTTCCTGTTTTCCTGTTTTGTTATTAGGCAGATATAAGACACTAAACACTTAATACTTTTGTCAAAGTTTCTTTTTGGATTCGGGATAGCTGATACCTAATAGAGCGGTTGTGTCTTCTACTATAAGTTTTACTTTCTCAGACAGCAATAGCCAAAATTTGAAACCATCAATTGAAGATATACGAGGAGAGTAAACATCCCTGACGAATGCCTTTAGGGAGGAGGAAAGCGTCACATGCCCACCCATTACTAATAATACAATATGTCTCTACGCAGAATATTAATCCACTGTTGTATTCATGCACAAAATATGATATGATTATGCCATTTTGGATAAATTTCTACTCTTAACAGTCAAACCTTTCTTCAAAGTGTATTACAAGAGCTGGCATTTTTTACATCGAAAAATACTTTTAGATTAATTATTCTGTTTGAATCTTGCCGAATTGTTTTGTTTCTTCAAGAAACCTTTCTCATCAACATGTATCAATTTTGGGAATTCTTTTTCAGGGCAAAATGCTATGGGACAGATCTTCACTTTTTTAGCTTCAAAATATCGTGGGCTTTTTCTATCTTTCTCTATTCAGGGGGGGTAGCTGATTGTATTTATGTTTTATTTATTAATTTTTTTTAAAGGTGAATTCAGTACATGACTCCGTCTAACAGGTATAATGTTTAATACCCTTGCCATTAGTTTCAGTTAGTGTATTTAATAAAAAAAATGACATTTGTCCCGAACCATTTTGTAAAGTTCAACTCGAAACCTTTACACTAATTATTTGATGAATGACTAAATGCCCTGAAGAGGCCTTCTGTAAAGCTCAGCATTTATGGTGTCACGGTATTTTAATCTACCTCCCTTTCTAAAATATCGAAGTAATTCCCCAAAACCATACATTGTTTCTATTAGATATAAATCTACATTGTTATAATGTGAAGACAAAAAATGTAATTTTCTCGTTACTTGAGTTGATGGGTTACATATTACAAAGTGGTCCACTTCAGAGGTTTTCTGGGCCTAAAAACATCACATTAAACGTAAAATCTTAACATTTGATATAATAAAACTTTGAAGTAATGTCTATCAACTGTTTTCTTGTTAATTTTCTTTAAAGGCAAAAGGAATTATTTATTTTTGTTGATAAAGAGGCACCGTTTGAATTTTCCACTTTGCATAATTCAACATCGAAAAAGGCGACAAAAAATATTAATATTCTACAAACGCAAGGTTTATTTATAGCTTTTTTATTTCATTCAAATCGTTTGAGCCATTTACGAACAATCTCTTCTCTTGGAAACCCCTGAGGAGTCAATCCAAAATTAGAGTTGTAAAAAGAAAAAAAAAAGAATTTCATGTCTAAATGGCTCTCTCGAAGCGATAATCTGACCATTGTGGGAAAAAATGCACTCCCCATGATGGGTACTTGTGTTTTGAAAGGTCTTGTTATGATACTATTCCTTGAATGTGCTGGCATGGAAATGTATCTTTTAAAGCTCTGTTTAGAAAGGAATTTTTGAAGTTTTGCGGGAGAAGATCACAAATATGTGGTTTCCCAATGGACGGTTTTGTTGCTAAAATAACAGATTGGGAGTGCTCATTGTTCTCTACCTAGCCCACAATCCCATTGTTTTCCCCAACCAATGAGCAGCTTGATCACTTCCCATTGCCTAGCAGACCCAACTCTGACTGACATCTCACATTCTGATGTAAATACAGACCGTGTTTGGCCAAAAACCATGATATTTTTCGCTTCAAAATTGTCATAAAAGTTTTTCAAACTCAACGTTTGGCTGTATTGTACATTTATACCTAATCGTCCCTATTCTGCAAGAAAGGCAATTCTTGATTTGCTACAATTTATACTGCAAAATAGCGTTACAGAAGGCCCCTTAAAAGTTTATAGTCCTTGAGTCCTCCCTCATAATTTAACTCAATGTTTGCAAAGTTAAGGAGCCTGAATATTGCTCAGATGTTTTGTTTTATGTTTCTATAACAGTATTGCTATTTTTCTTCAATATAAACATTCATTTTTATTTGTCTAATATTTCTGTGGATAAGTACAGATTGTTTTATTAATATTTGAGTGATTTATTACAAAATTCCTAGAGAATATTTGTCTATCATGAGGAACTATTTAGAAGGTGTCCCCCCGTACCAACTGACTTTACTATTTAAAATAGCTCCTTTTGTATCACACTGTAATTATTTTTTCAGGGTGAGTATAATAATAATAATAATAATAATAATAATAATAATAATAATAATAATAATAATAATAATAATAATAATAATAATAATAATAATAATAATAATAATAATAATAATAATTTTCACTGATGATGTTTGTTTCAGTTCTGTATGAAGAAACGCCACGATATCGAAACATCTTATATAACCATGAAACGATCACAAAGTAAGTAAAACCGCAAACATGTACTTTCTTTGGAAGGAAAACATGTAGAGTCTGCTAGCAGGACAAAGTGACCAATATAATAACCAATATATTTGACACTTTAATCTGTACTTTGGCTTGCATTCACTTCTAATGACTAGGTCGGCGGTAGAGGCAAAAGAACTGTCAAAATATCAGAAAAATATCCTTTACAGCATATGCAGGTTTGTATACGCGCTCACCAAGCTCTAATGTCCAATTTTAAAACAATTTGTCCAGGAGTTTCACAGAAGGTTTCTTCAACGATCCACACAAATCAGATGGTAAGCATTTCTTCAAAAATATTTGAATCGTGAACTGCTGCAAACAAGTAATAAAGGACCTCCCGCATCTATACCCCCATTGACTTTGAAATGAATATTATGAACATGCTAAGACGAAGATGCATGCTCTGCCAATCATGCATTCAGTAATCATTCAGTTCGTGAAATTCAACATGCATCATAAACTCACAGAAATATTTCCTATTGACTGGTTTATACATTTTGCGACCTCAAATCATTTATATCTATAGCACTATATAACATTATTGAGTAATGATATTTTGGAATATGAAAATCTACAAAACAAAGAATAAAAAAAATAATAAATACATAAGCAAACAAACTAACTGATTAATTAGAATCGTGTTCCTTTAGTTGAACATATTAAAAATTACAAGTGCCTAAATATATTTCTTTGTGGTGCAGATGCAATTATTCTACTATATATTTTTTTTTCAGATTTCTGCGAAAATTGATAAAATTCATTTATCACTGCAGTGTGACTATTGTAAAAACCCAGCTAAGGGATTTTGTTTTTCATTCACACAAACTGTGAATACGTTCTGGCCAAAGATTCGATAAAATGCCACATGAACCTGCATATTCAAATCAAATCAAATAATATATTTTCCTTTCTCTGATTATACCTAATTCTATTCATCATTATGTAATTTCATGCATCCTCAAAACAAATTGAATATAAGAACTAAATTATGCTTCCTACGAAAGGTTATCCAGCAATTAGCTTTGTGTAGAAAATGAATTCGCCAAACACGAGATTAATTAAAAAGTACTTGGAAATGTTGGTAAGCTTTCGAAACAAAATGCTGGTTGTGTCCGAAAATGACAATATAAACGAGTTTAAATTAGAGAGAAACAAGATTACGTGGAAGTGTATGTATGTTATTTGAATGGACTGACTAGGTATGGTGAAAGAAGGATGTGATTTGCGAGTTTGGGGACCAAGTATGTGAAATCAGGGATAATAATAGCTGACAAGGATAGAATAAAACACAACGAGATAGGCAACTGAAAATATTTTTTTTGCATATAAAGCTAGGGCACTAGCATGTTGCAGGAATTATGCCTACCGGAGCCACAGTGCTACATCTTCGCATGAGCGTGATGATTATCGTGCTTCAGATGAGAGAGAGAAAGAGAGACGGAGAGAGAGAGAGAGAGAGAGAGAGAGAGAGAGAGAGAGAGAGAGAGAGGGAGAGAGAGATAGAGAGAGAGCGAGAGAGATAGAGAGAGACAGACAGACAGACAAACAGAGAGAGACAGAGAGAAAATCCTGCATATTTTTAGGATTATATCATATAGTTATATACAAAGAACGTAAAATGAAGGCTAAGTGCAATATCAGATTACACTGTCACCTTTGGTCTCCCTTTTTTAATTCCAATGACTTCTTTCTTGGTACTTTTTTATGATCGAATATGATGGGGAGCTGCATATCAAGGCGTCTGAAGTACAATAATGTACGCAATTACATTAATTTGATACATAAATTGTAGATGCCTGATCATGTGCATTGGGAGCTTTGTTTTGAATATTTACATTTGTATGCCTTTCTGGATGCGTGGTCATGACAGCCTACCTGTAGTCACATTAAACTGTGCAAATGCACACACAAATTTGTTTATTGTTCCCAACGTCTAATACTGACGCCACTTCAAAATTAAAATTATCAATTTTGTGATATATTTCACAACAAATCTAGCAAATAAAACGTATCTAAACCAAGAAGCGCTTCTTTACTTTGTTTAGTATAAGCTTCTTTAAAGGAATATCTCATTTTTCCCTTTCTATATGTAACGTTTCACCTTTACCCAAGCCTGACTTCATACTTAATCCAAAGAAGAAATAAATCAGACAGCAGAGATGAATTACTGGCTATGTGAATACTTTCATTTGTTGAAATACCAATGACCCAAAGTTGAGATGTTAGTATCTAGCAGAAAATTAATAGCGCTGAACAGATTTCCTATGGTATATGGTTCACGATTGCATACCATATTACATTTCTGAGAGTCAAAAGCGCCATTTTTTCTTTGAAAGTCTATATTAGTATATTTGTGATTAACAATTGATAATTACTTTACCAACAGCTTCATTTTTGCTGTTATGTAAGATTCTTATATAAAGTAAAAAGGTGAAAACCGCACTTACATTTAGCATATTTATTTACAAAGCTTGGAGACAACGTCTACTAAGTAAGTAATACTCAAAAAGAAAACAAAAATGTCATTGTGTTTGTGTGGTGCAACAAAGTATGTACGAGAGTGCTTTTTAATGACAAGGAAACACAACAGAACTGAATTGATAGTTCGTTAGCAGTACATTTGACTGACCTACAATGAGTCTTTATTGATAAGCATTTTGAAGTAATTGAGCGATTCCAAAAGCACAAACGGTATTGACAAGCTTTACCATACATTTCTATCTGAAAATAATTTGTAATCATGTTTTCATGCATGTTTATTACTCTTTAAGTATGGTTCTTGTGTAGTAAGTACATAAACATCGTAACGTTTTAAATATGAAGAGGTAGTAACTCCAATTGTTTAAACATCGCCCCCCCCCCCCAAAAAAAAAAATAATAATAACGCCAGCAAAGTTAGAGATATTAACAGGTTTATCACTATTTGTTGTCCAATATCTCTGTTTAAGGCAATTGCAATTCTTGGTGAAGAATATAAATTGAGAAAAAACGTTGTAGGAGAATTTGTTCAAAGTGTTTTTTTCTAAATTCATATCTAATATCTGACAAGGAATTGTTCAATTTAGTAAATTCACTTCCTTGGCTCATTAACAGGTAAAACTACTAACCTCATAACTGGAGGGCTAGGCTCTTGGATTACACACACACACACACACACACACACACAAAACATGCGACTATGAACCAAAGATATCCTGCTACCTAGCATCATTCTTAACATTCAATATTAACGCAGCTGTACGAAAGATAAAACCCAACACTGGTCATACCACCTGTCATGTCTTCGTAACACATGTTATCCACAAAGTTGCACAAACATCAGATACCGGAGTATTTTAAATGCTTGTCATAAAATATAATTTATGTGATAATAAGCGAGAATGTCATACATTTGATGACATATACATACATGCATACATACATACATACATACATACATACATACATATATATATATATACATACATACATACATACATACATATACATACATACATACATACATACAAACACACATATATACATACATACATACATACATACATACATACATACATACATACATGGTCTATAAAAATGTGTATTTTCATCTGGAACTATTCCATTTTCTCTTTATAAGTTCACACGGTATTATCATGGGACATACTTCATTTGTATTCGAATTGACAAAACTGAATAGTCTGCATCATAACCTATGTAAACGTTTCAGTTGATATCTGCCAGGGAAATGCATTTGGAAAGACAAAACTTACAGAGTTCTTACAACAGGACGGGGTCATTGATATCAAAACATGCTACACAATAGTACAGGCATTTGTTCAAGCAGTTTCAAGCTTACATGATGCTGGTCTCTGTATGCCGGAGATGGACGTCGACAACGTCATAGTGCGAGAGGAAAAGGCAAGTGTTTGCAGAATATACAACTTAGAGATCCGCAAACCCTTCCACATGGTTGGTGACAAATCACATCTGATCTATTTTTGTACTCTGTGTGACCAAAAAAGTTGCAATGTATTATTGGAAAGAAATGTTGTCATACAAGTGTCTTCAGAAAAACCTATTCGGATAAACGTGCCATTGCAAAAAAAATATTTGGGTAAAGGTCCCATGAATAAGATGGCAAGGGGTTAAATGTTTTATTAGAATCTAATATTCTTGTAAAGGTGCCATATTCAGGGAAAAGCTTCATAGAGAGGCTAAAAAAATTGTACATCTTTCATATAATTAATTTCCTGTTTAAGCTTTGTGTGAAGCATATTACAATAACATATTTTGTGCACGTCCAAAACCACTCATGTGTGCATTCTAAAACTGTTTATATATTATATATTGCTTCAAATCGGAGCTGAATTACATTTTCTTATATCAGCACTCTGTCGTGAGAAGTAGAGTTTTACATGATGTGTCATTGCGATAATTCTGATTGTTTTCAAGGATATTTTTGAGTTGGTTTTTTAAAATATTTCATCACTGATCATTTTATGTAATTGTGAATGTACTCATTGTAGTGCACAGTCGCTCAAACTCAAAGCATCTTGTTACACGAAAAGGGCAATGTTTTCTATTCTCCAAAACACAATTTGTTTAATATATGTACATGTCACAATTTTTTCGCATTTGTGCAATATAAGATATTAGGCAGATGGCATGCAATAATAAAGATAATTTATAGATATGCTGTCCAGTTGGCTTTAATTAACCATTATACTATTCACCAGTGAAGGCGGGTATCTATCCCTTTGTAGAAAATAAACCGCATCATATAATAAAACGGCACACCACCCGTGTCATGTGGTGAAAACTGCCGTTTAAAGTGTAGCTTGTGGTGACCAAATATGTCAAAAATCGGGGCTGAATCATGCAAATGAAATTAAATGTACATTTAGTTCCTGTTACACAATAACCCGCGATATACAGTGAAATTACAGGTACGACAAGTTGGGAAAAGTTATATGCCAGGTTTAATTACACATATTATAATCCTTGTCAAACTTACTTACAGCAGCTGGCATTCAGTAAAATGAAGTTTAGAATTACAACTTCTACTTTAGAACACGGGAAGAGACCACATTAGAGAGATACCATTACGTGTAAATATCACAGTTAAAATCAGTCCAAGTCTAAAACCGTCCAGTCCTGGCACATATGTCTACATGAACATCACCTGGAACAACAGCAAGACTGGACTAAGCATAAAACAATGCATTCTTGATTCAGCATCTCAAAAAGTTAAGATGTTATATTGACAACAACAAAAATATTGACCGTCATGAAAAATAGAAGTAGACAACAGTTTTTGATAATGTTAGCGAAGCTGCAACGAAAACCTGAGTAAACGAGAACTATCAATGTCAAAAACACTCTGTCATCAAGCAAACCAGGTCCAAATCCAGAAGTTCTATCCAGACCTGCCAACACCTTTATGATAATATTAAACATCAGTCAGCCAATTTAAAATGCAGTATGAAGGAAAACATATCTCTCTCTCTCTTTAACTTGACACTGGTACCAAAACCATCAATTGTAGTTTAAATAGATTTGATGCTGACAACTCTCCACTTTAAGCAATATCTTGCCTCATACAGGCATTGTATAAAATGTCAGTTACATTGTTGGGTTTACATATTTACTACCTCATTTATGTGACATCTCAAAACCACCGGATATCTATATTGTAAATTTTCATATTGACCCGGAAACTTCAGAAAAGAACATTTGAATTTCATTTTCAAATATCCCTGTTTAAGAAGCTTTTGAACAAGCAGAAAAGGACTGGAGTCCGAGTTGCCTAAAAGAGTGATTACTCTGGTGAAGGCAATTAACCTGGGCACATGGCCACCATAAGCAGGTCTGAGTAGAATAGTACTATGCACAAGTGGG
Organism: Hermodice carunculata; assembly: GCA_964020975.1. Taxonomy (NCBI): domain Eukaryota; kingdom Metazoa; phylum Annelida; class Polychaeta; order Eunicida; family Amphinomidae; genus Hermodice; species Hermodice carunculata. The sequence continues at coordinate 29,047,925 of OZ026626.1, forward strand.
TAATTTAGTACTCTGAATTTGGAGTCATCACGTTTGTTATAATATTTTTTGCTTCAATTCACTTTTATTGTTATACATCATTATGTCTATAAATGAACATTCCATGTCATTTGCTGTACTTTGTTCAGTCTAAATTATTAAATGAAAAATACGATAAATTTATGTCGACCTGTATGGGATTCGAACCCTATCAAGTGAAAAATACGATAAATTTATGTCGACCTGTATGGGATTCGAAAAGTGTTTACTATAGATGCTTAATAGATCATCAATATATCTTAAATTAATGTGATGGTGGGTCAGAGGTAATGTCAATAAAAGTCAAATAGTAAGGGAAACAAAACCCACATTTTGAAATTCCATCCCAACAATGACAGCAACTTTGAAAATAGCAAAAAAAATAAAGAAGCAAGAGTTACTAATTGAGCCATTTACAAATGATCAGATACTCATTTGCTGTTTTTACTGTAATCGGTTATATTATGCCATATAGGTTCATTCTACAGTATATTGGTTTAGAAACATTAACGGTTCCTATTGCATTTTGCCTGTCATTTTTCTTAGAGCGAGCCATTTTTCGGGTTGCTTGGTGTTTTGCGGGTGGCAGGTAGTAGTAGCTATGGAAATCCGTTCAATATACTCTTCTAATGAGACCAACTATTTAAGGAGAATTACTGTCTCTAGACTAAACTGGACTAGATTCATTCATAAAAAAAAATTCCCTCAACAATTTTTTTTTTCCTGATGACATCTGGGATGCCATGTAATAATTTGAACATAATTGCTTTGTACTCAATGCCAAAATGATTCATTTAGTTTTTTTTAAACCGAAAGCGTACGTAATGAAAATCTGTCACAAACCTTGTTGGTTTTACCAAAGTTTGGTTTGTGGTGATTTATGCAGATTCAACTCCTTACAACTTACGAAGTGTAAGATCACACAACTGTATGAATTACTTGATATTACATAAAAGGCAATACATCTGGTGGTGCTGGGGCCTAACATAAAGTAGAGTAGGATGTTTTTAGAAATGGACTCGAACGAGTCTTGTTTTCATGTGGCCGTTCATGTGTCTGTGATTACAAACTAGGATTTAGCATTCGCACATACGTTTTGTATCTGTAACTTGATACTCCAGCCAAAATTCCCAACACCACAAAAAGTACAAATATGCGCACATATACATTGAAATGAAAGAAATGATCAAAAGTAAGGCTACGCTTAAAACGGAACAAAACTAGTTCTAATTTGATACAGGGTTTGTGTCTTATCATTGTAGGATGCTCTTACTGTGGCCTTACGTGGAGTACCTTGTGTCATTAACCGGTATGTAAACGAACAGCCATTGGACATGGAGCGTGTAGGCAAAGTGTGTATTAAGATACTTCGATGCCGCATGCCAACTGGGGCTGCTACCACTTAAATGGATGACATGTAAAAGGCATGTCATCTCCTTTTAATGTTATAAATTTACAACCACATGCACGCACAACTCTCTCTCTCTCTCTTTCTCTCCTTTATATATATATATATATATATATATATATATATATATATATATATATATATATATATATATATATATATATATATATGTATATATATATATATATATATATATATATATATATATATATATATATATATATATATATATACATACATTGTATATATATATGTGTATGTATGTATCTATGTATGACAGAGAGACAGACAGACAGAAAGAGAGAGGGAGAGAGAGAGACAGAGAGAGACAGAGAGAGAGACAGAGAGAGAGAGAGAGAAAGAGAGAGAGAGAGAGAAAGAGAGAGAGAGAGAGAGAGAGAGAGAGAGAGAGAGAGAGAGAGAGAGAGAGACCACAGGTGTTTCAGCAGCAAGTGACATTTATGACGGGATGCTGGACATACCCTTGCATTCTACAGAAGTGGTAGAAATGCTTGATTAATTGTGGCTTTCATGGTGCTGTGTTACCGTGTTGAACTGACCACCTGGAGTTTATAGGTGTAATATAAATTCAAGCATGACCACACATTTTATGTTTTCCATTTCATCTGAACGTGTCTGTGTGGGTCTTCACAAAAGTCTTTATATGTAGATTTTGATCTCTAGCATATTTGAAACGGGGGTTAAGCAAATTATAATGGAAGACACTGTGTAGTATTTCAGCCTTTATTGTAGCTAAACTAGATGTTGTTGTTTCAAAAATTTCATGCATTACGACGAGTCTGAACTCTTCTGCAGTAATGTTTCTCAAGGTTGCTGACAATGTGTAGGTCATTAGTTTATATAAGTGCATAAGCCATTCCAATGAGTATATGCGTTTCTCATTAGGTTTTGGCGCAATCCCCGCATTTTGTCGATCTTGTTTCATTCATTGGAATTGTGTAATAAGCGACATGCACTGAAACTGTTGCGTGCTGTCATTAAAAAGCGCATGGAGCAGAGTTGCTGCTGGGATAACTGATGACATCACTTGAAACAGTGGAACCTTATACCCGGCAGTAGGCGCACGCGTAAGTGTGAAGTAAGTAGCAAGCACAGCTCACCTAGATTCTCTTGCTCTCCTTTCTTGCTGAATGTGTATAAGCCACTTTGTTTACATATGTAGGTTATGGTGGTACTACTTCAAGTGAATGATAAAAACCGCTTGTTAAGAAAATGAAATGGGCACACTGTGCATTACATCTGATCTAAATTGATGTAGTGTTTTATAGTAGCCAAGTTTTTATATGTGGCAATTCAAACTAACAGTCCAATGCTACTGGTAAGCACACTGAGATGTGCATTTTGGGAAAACCTGCTTGTTTAAATGCCGCTACCAGGTACCTCCACTTCACTGTTTGGAACTGATTAAATGTGTGTGAGTTGATTTCACAATGATATGTTTGCCTCACTATTTTAAGAAATTGTCATTTTGAAACTCACAAAGATAAAAAAAATAAACCGAGGCTTTTTGCATGATAATTGAAGTTAAGGTAAGAGTTGTAACATTCTGACAGAAATTATTGTGAAATGGCACTGTGGGGCAAACTATATATTAAACGCAAGGTTGATTGCCAAAAAGAAATGTTCTCTCTCATAAAATGCCTTCCATGATAGTTTCCAGTAAAATGTTGGCGGGATGATTAAATCATCATCCAGAACGCACTGGATTCACATTTTTGCTTTTTTGTATGATTACCTTCACCAGGTTCAAAGTAACCATTCCTGTAGCTGGTAACAGTAACAGTAAAACAATTAAACCTTTCTAAGTCAATGCTTCATAAAGAATTTTCTGCATCAATGGTCCTTTATGACAAATGGCAAAACTTTCCTATTGCGCAACATGCTGCCAAAAATATTATTGGAACTGGATCCACCCGTAGCTATTGACTTAAAGTAAACTTTCCTTCCGTCAAACGATTGATTTAAGTCTTCTACACGAAAATGATATCAAAGCAGATTGCCAGGTTTGGGACAAAACTGTTGCCAGATGGTGCATTCTTGAATGTAATTGTTCATTTAGTTGGAACATACTAGGCATTCAGAAAATCGTTCTCAACGTTGCATAAGTTCTTAGCACATTCTGGCAGTTTGACAAATGGCCATGATGATAACTTCAATCTCTTCAGGTATTGCCAGCTGTGAGCTGAAGTTGTCATCATTATCACCCTCAATCAACTGCTCATCGCTGAACAGATTTGGCGACTTTCTTGTCACTGGGCAAGATACTGTACGCTAAATAGTTAAATATGGGCTTGACGTGTGGTGAAGTTTCTGAAAATCTGGGTTGTAAGCGGTCAGGCCCTTCCGTTTTGAAAAAAAAAAAAAAAAAGAAGAAGAAAAAAACAAAACATTACAGTCGCCTTCTATGGGTGACTGTCCGTCTCAAGGCAGGAGTAAAATGTGTTTCTTTACATTGGTATTTAAGCCTGAATGTTGATGTAATGCTAATTCCAGAATCTCTACCCTTTGCAGCATTTAACTTTGCTCTCATTCTTGGACTGTAACATATAAATGCGGGTAATGATCTTATAGACCAATGGCTCATGCATAGAAGGCACTTATCTTGCATGTGTGATGGATCATTGATGCACACCTAGACTACTCGCATATTTTACTGAAATGGCATGTCAGATTCCGACCATAATTACGCAACAGGTCCTCTGTGCAGAAATGGATCTTTGCAAATAGTGGGACCGGTCACGACTTCTCTGTATTTCTACATAATTTGACATTCGTGTCTTTTGTTTTGCGCTTTCTCCGCGACACTAGCTGTTCAGAATTTCCAACATTTGGTGCCGCTATACCTATCTTTTTTTGCTTTTTATTTGATAACAAAGGGATTTGCAATGTCAAGTATGACATTTCCTCAAGCCCTGCAGAGTAATTAGGCTATGATATTAAATGGAAATGGTGTGTTCCGTCCATTCCTGAGTCATATGGAAAAGAGAATCTGCTAACAACAATTCTGTGGCTTTTTTTTTAAAGCCATCTCGGAAAGAGTACTCATAGCCTTTTAATTAATTATTGCAGTCACAAAATACACGCTTCTGGTTTTATTCTCCTGTGTGCTAAGGCAGAAAGGTCAGCACAAGTATCAATAGGACATCATTATAGAAATGTTGGAATCCACTAATATTTAAAAAACAACCCAGATAGTTCTATGTTGCTAAATGAATATTGCTTACAAGACTCTGAGGATCATTTACTATAATATATTATTATATGTCCCCGCCCCCTTCAATTGTTTCAGCTACGTAACAGCATGTTGCTTTTCTTGATGTGCATGAGTATAATGTAAGTCCCCTTTACCGCAAGGTGATGCCAAGATTGGAGGTCTAGAAACATTTTTTTCACTGTTTCAAAAGCTTCTTGGTGTTTGCTAGACCAGCAAAACTCTTCTTTTCCTTTTTGCTTGGGCTTCACAGTGGCTTAAATCTTTTTGCAACATGAATAGAAACACTGACCTATAATTAATGTCGCGCATTAAACATATTTACTCCCCAGGCTGTATTGAGAACAGACATTTCTTTATAGTGACGTACCTATCAAATATTGGCTGAAAACATGCTAGCATCCTCTTATTGGTTGGTATTTTGTGATCTATGTACATGACTTTGCCCGTAAATAGTTTGCACTTTATAAGACAAGTCGATTCATCCATTATTAAAGCTTCAAGATTGCTAGCAAAATGCTTCCTATGCCTGCCTTTCTTTTTGTTAAATGCGATGATGCCATCATGACCAGCAATAAAAAATACTCTTTAATCTGGGATTACACTGATTCTTTTGTCATTTTCATTATTTTCGGCTGAAATAGTGCATGTGGGACAAAAATACTGATAGCGAGCTTTTTAGTCAGTCAGCTTTTTTTTAGTATTAGCTTTGGGGGAAATTTTAAAAAATCCTTTTCTCCAAAACTGCTCACCCAAATGCTTTTGATATCCCAGAGGGACACTCCTGGGGACTCCCAAGTTCTGAATTTTTTCACCAGAGGGCACTGCGATTTTTTTTTGTGTGTGTTTTTGCTATTTTCGCCTTCTTCTTCAGAACCGCCAGATTAAGCTGAAACTTGGTGGATATGTTCCTTGTAAAAGGGTCAAACAAAGTTGTTCACTAGATTGCACTGCTGTGGATTCCTGATTTTTAACGATTTCTTTTCGATTCGGGTACTTGTAGGTCAATGCAGCTTTCCTATTGATCACTATGTAAGTCAATGGACATTCTAATGCCAATTCACATTTTTTACTTCTGCAAAACCGTTATCCAGATTGATTTCAAACTTGGTGGCAATGCACCTTGGGTGGGTTTCTACGAGGTTTGTTCAAATGGTCACGGTTCAGTTATTTTCGATTTTTACTGAATTTTAAAAAAATCATCTCCTCCGAAACCACGTTCCCAATTACTTTGAAATTGTATAGGGACACTTCTGAGGACCCCTATATCTTAATTTGTTCAACAGGAGGCGCTGCATTTCTTTTCTTCTTCTTCTTCTTTTTTTTTGTACGTTTTTGCTATATCCGACTTGTTCTGCAAAACAATTCCTCAGATTGTGCTTAAACTTGGTGGGTATGTTCTTTATGGAAGGGTCACACAATTTTGTTCACCAGGTGGCGTTGCTGTGGATTTCTGATTTTTAACGAATTATTCAGTTAGGGTACCTGTTGCTCAGTGCAACATTCCTATTGTTTACAATGTAAGTCAATTGCAATTGCAATAGTAATTCATATTTTCGACTTCATCTCCAGAACCGTTAGCTAGATTCACTTCAAACTTGGTGCGGATGTATCTTGTGTCGGTTTCTACCACTTTCAAAACAATGGTCATGGTCCAGTGATATTTTCGATTTCAACGAATTATTTTGCTCATTTTGGGGGAAAATCTTAAAAGAAATCTTCTTCTCCGAAACCGAGTTGCCAATTACTTTGAAACTGAATAGGGATGCTTCTGGGGACCCCCGGACCTTAAGCTGTTCAGCAGGTGGTGATTTTTTTTTCTGTGATGATTTTTTGTGTTTTTTCTTTTTTCGACTTCTTCTCCAAAACAGTCTCTCAGATTGTGCTGAAACTTAGTAGATATGTTCCTTGTGGAAGGGTCACACAAGGTTGTTCACTTGCTGTGGATCGCTGATTTTTAACGATTTTTTTCAATTTCCTTACTTGTTAGTCAATGCAAACATTGTGTTTACTATGTAAATAAATGGGAATTGCAATGATAGTTTACATTTTCAACCTCATCTGAAAACCATTACCAGATTCACTTTAAACTTGGTGGGGATGTGTCTCGGGTGGGTTTGTACCAAGTTTATTCAAATGTTCACGGTCCAGTGATTTTTGGTTTCAGTAGGAATTGTTCTTGCTGATTTCCCATGCATATTGATTACCATGCAAGTCAATGGGGATTGCAAAGTCATTAGGGTTTGCAATGCTAGTTGACAATTTTTTACATCTTCTGCAAAATCATCAGCTAGATTCACTTCGAACTTGGTGGGGGGGGGGGGGTGTTCCTTGGGTGGGTATCTGCCAAGTTTGTTCAAATGGTCACAGTCAAATGATTTTTGGATTTTTTTATTTATTTTTTTTTTGGGGGGGGGTCATTTTTTGGCCAAATCTTCAAAAGTCTTTATCCTTGTATATACTCAGCCAATTTGTTTGAAATTGAATAGGGACACCCCTTTGTATGAGAGTGATACATGTATAGTAGGTGAGTGACCTTGACCTTATTTCCAAGGTCACAAGGCGAGGTGCATGGAAGTCACTGTTTATAGGGTAACTTGAGTACAATTAAGGGCAGGACACTCATATTGCACATGTTAGTTTTCCTTAATAAGGGCCAGACTGAGACAGTAGACCAGTGACCTTGACCTCATTCCCAAGGTCATAGGGCCACTTGCTCAAATTTTACTGTTCACCTGACAAGTTGAGAGCTATTTGAACTTGGACCTTGATGTTGAACATGATGCTTGTCCTGAGCAAAGGCCTGACTTAGACAGTACATGGGTGACCTTAACCTCATTGTCAAGGTCACTGGGACCCAGACACTTACACGAATTATACTTTTCATTTTTTAACTTGAGAACAGTGGAAGGTAGGACTTTGATGTTGAACTTGTTGCTGGTCCTCTATTCAGGAAAGATAAATACTGTACATTAGTGACCTTGACCTTATTATCAAGGCTACAGGGCCACTAACATGGATTTTGCTGGTCCCGTGATAACCAGTATTTGTACTGTGACTTTGATCTTGCACATGGAGATGGCCCTCTATGAAAGATATATTGAGAATAGGTCAGTGAACGTAACCTCATTTCCAAGGTCATAGGGTAATTTAGTCAACTGAGCACAGGACTGCCACAGTCCTGTTATTGTAGAAACTTATTTCTGTCACGAAATCGCAACACCTGTGTACTATTTTTGTTTCCTTTGACAATTACAAGCCACACAAAGTATTTTTGATGCCAATTACACTTATTACAATCTCTGTTTGGGAATACAAAAAGTTGCTTCCTTGACGCCCTACTTACAATCTGAGTCGAAGAAGCACTCTACATCCTGTACCTGATATCCGTGCAACATTAAGGGCTTGGCATATGGGTGACAGGGAGCTCAGTACTTTGTCCCCACTTTGGAATTCACCTCACCTGACATACAGTTACCTGTTTCATCTCAGTGAAAGTTGGTCTGCCATGTTACATTATGCATTAGGCCACGAGTTGATTTGTTTGACCCCAGCGAAATGAAAATGGGTAAGACTTAGAATATAAATAAGGATTTATTATATAAATAAATTTGGTCTTTAAATCTTGCAGACGATAAAATTGTTTGTCTTCAATCCACGATCTGACTTGTCCCTGCAGCGTTCTTTTGTAAATTCTTATAACCATTTGTACTGGCGATTAAGTATTGAGTTTCAAAAGAGTGTGTGTTTCAAAGTAATCCAAAAAATAAAAGGAAATGTGCAGCACACAAACATTGGTTGGATGTAGTGCCTGAAAGCAACCTAGTACAAAGACAGTTTATGAGAGTTGTTTGATTTCCTGATGCACCATTAGTAGGCACATTGAAACGAAATTTCTAACACACAAGACAGTTGGGACTCTTCACACTACAGACAAGTAAGAACAGAAGCAATATGATTGCCTCCTGGTCTGCACAGATCAAAGTCAGCATTTGCTACGGGTTATAGCAACTTTACTATATTTTATTCCTCTGTTTATGTGTATCATGTATTGTGTATCTGTATATTAAATTCCTAGGTACCGGCAGTAAAATGAAACATAACAAACACACTACGGATCTCTCCACGTGCCATCGGTCATCGTCATCACTAAACTCTTTCGTTTTATTTTGTAAAATCTGCTGGCCTTTTTCACTCCACATTTTGTGAAAATGTATCTTGGGTGTGTCTTTGCCAAGTTTGTTTAACTGTTAATGCTCCATTGATTTTGGATTTTGGATTTTTTTCTTTTGTTATATTTTTAATTAATTTGTGGGGGATATATTTAAAAACCATTTTCTTCGAAACGGCCAATCTTGTATCATTGCCCGACAACAGGGCGCCCCTTTAGCGCAAACGGTGACGATTGAAAACAGACAATCATCTGGAAAAGGATATATATATATATATATATATATATATATATATATATATATATATATATATATATATATATTATGAACTTCATTAGAATATTGGTACAAGTGATAACCCTTTGGTGACTTTATATATATATATATATATATATATATCATGAACTTCATTAGAATATTGGTACAAGTGATAACCCTTTGGTGACTTTATACTGTAAATTATTCATTCAAGATTCAGCACCAGATGTTGGCAGATCATTTAACTATTTTTTTTGAAGATATAGTCTAGAAAGATTACATTAAGAACAAAGAATTTCACAGTAACGTTACTAATAAGAAATTTAAATTGAGAAACCCCCAATCGCATAATGTGGTATTATCTTGTGAATCTTCCAATGCCATTTATATGATATCCTGCATCAAGTGTAAATCAGAATATGTGGCCCTACCTACTCACACAGATAAAAAGAGACTTAGTGGTCATAAAACTACAATTAAAAATTACAAGTTAAACACTTTTTTTGTGTAACCATTTGAATTCTGCAGAACATTCACATTTGGGTTGCCGGATACAAATTATTGATTACATAGAGCTAAATTTGTTAGACCAAGACAGTTAAGTTAACACAAGGAAATTATTACAAATGGATGATTTTTGGATCAAAACACTTAATGCAGCGTTTCCTTATGGACTCAATGACAGAATTTTAGGCTTTGGTGATGTTAGGAATTTGGACTTTGCAACTCTTGGCAGCAGTCACACACCTTGTCATGATAATCAGGCTAGTATTCAAAGAAGAAGAAGAATTCACAGATAAAGAAAATCACGGAAAAACAGGAAATGTAGGAATGTGGATACAAAAGACCATGTCCATTATTTACTACAGGCTTTCTACAATAGCATCGAGCAATTACATACAGCTCTTAAAGCACTATCTTTCCAAGACATAACAAAATAAATTAATATTTGGGTCTTAGTAATTCAGAGCACACATTTCTGCATTTGTGTGTGTGTGTGTGTGTGTGTGTGTGTGTGTGTGTGTGTGTGTGTGTGTGTGTGTGTGAAATTGTGTACGCTTACACAACAACTATTCCGAAACCGGATTCTTATAAGAAAAAAACAGATCAAATATTTTGCAGCATTCGTTTCAACCACAAAATTATTGATTCACTAAACATTCAGTCCCTTTTCAAATTGAAATTTGTTCGTAACATGATTTCCAAGGAGTGCAAAATAAAAGATCCCCCCCCCCTCCCCATCATGTCCTATAAATATGGCAACAATATTGGACAAAGTATCATGAATTACAGGACATTTCTGGCTTCAATTACTCTTACAGATATCGCAGCGAATCAAAATTGTGACTGTATGCCAAACAGTAAATATCCTAATTTTGTTGACGCATACCACAAACATGTATTTACAGGTCATTTGGATATTATACATAATTCAAGTTGAAAAGAAATTATAAAAAAGGTCCAAATTTAAGATATGTCCCAAGTTGAACATTGACAGTATTTTTCAAGATACGTTGAATGCATTTGATTCCTACTGTATGAAATGGGCAAAGAAAGAAAAAATCGAATTTCAGAAATCTGAATGATGGTTATCTAACCTGGAAAGAGTCTTTAGAAATATAATTTATAGTTACAAATCCCACATTAAGAATTTCAATACGGTTAATCTAAAACAACCTGTAGTTTCAAAAGCAGTAAAAAAACTACAAGAATGATTAGTAGTCACTAACATAGATAAGGCAGGGAGCAATTTTGGGATCATCTGCAAAAAATATTATGTTCTAATATTATATTTAATGGATATTTTGAAAAAAAAACTCGGTATAAACAACATATCAGACATAAGAGGAAATGACGTGTGTAAATAAACACAAACAATCGATTGATAATTTGATAGATATACATACAGATGAGATGAAAAGGAATTTTAATATCAAAATTTCTTTAGAGGACTCCTCTATTCCACTTTTGTTCTGGATACCCAAATTACATAAAAACCCTTTTAAATCTAGATTCATAGCCGGTGCTGCAAAATGTACATCAAAACAATTATCAAAAGAAGTACAATGTGTTTGACTGCAATTAGGAATAATTTTCGTAACTACTGTAATGCAATTTCTAGAAACTGTGAAATGAATTGTTTTTGGAGTATTAGCAATTCTTCCGAGTTTGTATCTAAAATCAAAGATGTGAAAACAAAAAAATATTGAATGTTTTGATTTTTCTACACTGTACACATAGCTACCCATAGATGAAGTTAAAAGTACTCATTCAGAATTAATAAGCAAAATGACTAAACATAATAGTAAACCATACATTATTATCAATTCATTTTCAAAGAAAGCATATTGGTCACACAATAAATATTCAAAAAGTAACATTAAATCTTACACTGTTGAAAATTTTATAGATGCTATAAAATTTCTTTTGGATAATACTTTTATTCAATGCAGACCATTGGTTTTGCAATAAATAAAAGGCATTCCAATGGGGAGCAACTGCTCCCGTTTACCGGTAGATTTGTATTTAACCTGGCTTGAATTGAAGTATATGGATAAGTTGATGAAAAAGGACTTTCAAATGGCTACAAATTTATCAAACAACACAAGATATATTTATGACATTGCTTGTGTAAATGTACATAATTTCAGTGAAACTGCTAAAGAAAATTACCCAAAAGATATCCCTTTTGAGGGTAACAATTCAGATGGTTTAAGAGATGTGTTTTTTGGACTTGGATATTCAGGTCACTAATGACAGGTTTTGTATTAAAGTCTATCCCAAAATAGATGGGTTTAACTTTGAATTAGTTAATTATCCTTTCCCCGACAGTAATATTTCGGATACTATTAGATATAATACATTTTTGTCACAGATTTTGAAATTTGGTCGTATTTGTTTTATATTTTTTAGGACTTTGCAAATTTATTTACAATAAACCTGAGTCAAGAGGATACAAAGGTGCACTTTTGATCAAATATTTCTACAAATTTTGCTGTAAATATCACGAGATGGTTAGAAAGTTTGGCTTCAATAAATTTAGAGACTTTGGCCTTCCCTGTTTTGCCACTTAATTTTATCTTTTGACATCATTCTGTTTAAATGTTTACCTTTCAGACATTTTAGGCTTACATGCTTTCTGCTAGGTAAACCCCCAGGGGCTACAGGTAGCAAAAAGCAGCCTACGACAGTTACAAGCTTGTCTAATTGTACTTGATATGTGGTTAATATTTCCATTGCCTTCTCTTTACATAAATACAAATGACTCTCATTCTTTTCTGACTTGCCCTACAATTCTACTGTTAAAATCCAAAGATTATTAAAAAGTTTGGCCACAACAATTTGCAGTTTTAAGACTTGTCTGTTCTGCTACTTAACTTTAACTTTTGGCATCTTTCTGTTTCAATATTCACTTTCAGACATTTTAGGCTTACATGTTTTCTGCTAGGTAAACCCCCAGGGGCTACAGGTAGCAAGAAGCGGCCTACGACAGTAACATTTTGCCTAATTGTACTTAAAATCCTGTTAAAAATGGTTTTGATAGCATGTTTTTGGCATGAATACTAATGACTTTCATTCTTTTCTGATAAGCCTAAAATGCACATTTACTCAATATTAAAAAAAAAATACTCAAAATTGACAGTATTTTCTCAAATGTCACAGACCTGATACATTACGTTGACACATTGACTCAGGGTTGGCAGTGAAATAGAGCTTAATTGTTTGAGGAGTAGGTGTCATCATGGAGTTTGTTTTACATCGCTGGTGCAGGATGTACATTGTTGCAGTCCTTGTTAGGATTTTCCTTGGTTTATAATACACGTGTTCCAGCTGCAACTGTTTATTTTACAATCACCGGGACTGAATATAATGTCCCAGCTTGCTTGTTTCCACTTCAGTTAAACATTCGCGGATGGTTTAACAAGGATAAGCTGTCCAGTTAGAAAGGGTACATATTGGTTTAAGGGTAATTGAAATTGTTCTTATCTGAACCTGTACTATGCAAATTTGGTTATTATGGTTTGTTTGACAGGTATTCTTCTTTCATATGAAGTTCTGCATTTGTAAGCAAAACTTCACTTATTTAGCTAATTCATCAATTGCCACGTTCATATTTATTCATTATTATGTGGGTTGTCTTTGCTGAATATTAAGCTTAGACAAGGAGCCGCTACACAGAGAGACATGCACGGGTAAAAGGCTCCGAAACATGTTGAGTGTTTACCTGCTGAAGACCCTTTAATTTATTTGGGGTAATACAGCCTATGTCAAAATTTTACAGAGGAACGTGTACAATATGGACAATAGTACTTCTATGTATATAAGCTAGACAGGGACAGGCTAGCTTATGGAGAGGAAAGAGTTCGGACTGCGGAATAGGGTGAAGACTACTAGGAAGGGGTTTTGGACAAAAAGACACAAGTACAATGTAGTAGAGGCTGAGTTTGCCAATACTTATCTAAAATTTGAGGTACGGGTGGCCCTACAGCATCTAGGAATAAAGCCAGGCCGCATGCAAGTGATTTAGCAGCTATGCGACATTCGTGACGGGAAGCTAGACTCACCTTGCATTCTACAGAAGTGGTACAACTACTTGAGCACTTGTGTGTTTCGTGATGCAGTGTTACCGTGTTGAACTGACCACACAGAGTTCTGAGGTGCATATAACTTCAAGCATGGCCATACATTTCTATATGTCTTCCATTTCATCTTCACATGCCTGTGTGAGGCTTGAAACAAAACGCTAAGGTGTACTTCCTGAAGTTACACTGAATGTGTTCTATCGAGATATATTCGACCAACAGCTTGCATAGTGGTAACTATCCGGTTATCACCAGTATGTTTATTCTGTGCATATCAGATTGCTTTCCCTGTCGTTTTCTCCACAGAAACTAATGTTTCTAGCCAAGTGAAGCCATGAATTGTTTATTTTGAGAGGACGTTGGTTGCTAAGTGCTCAACAAAGTGCTCTAGTTGTCTATATAATTATCCTTTGCTCAGTGGAAACAGAGATGATGTAATTTAGGAAACAATTCTTGGCATATGGCTCTGGATCCACTTTATAAGTCTGCCAAAACATGGTGACCTGACGTGAGGTCACAGGAGTAAGGGTCCTGCATTTTTGTTTGTTAAATTTAAAGATTGCTTGTTGATTTCAGCTTTCTGTGCAACTTCGCTTCGTCATAATGTTTCTGTTAACCACTCCAGACTCGTTTTATGTAGTTTTTTTTTATCCAAACCACAGGGTTTTAGCAAAATATAATGGAAGACACCGTGAAGTAGTCTACCCTTTATTGTACCTAAAACATATTACTTGTTCTTTCAAATATTTCATACATCACAAAGAGTCCAAACTTTTCTGCTGTAATGTTTCTCAAGTTTGCTGACAGAATGCAGCCTTTGGGTTTATACAAGTACATAGCCATCCCAATGAGTAAACGGGGTATTTACTACGTTTTTACACATTTCCAGCATTTTGGCGATCTTGTTTCATGCGTTGAAGTTGTATGGTTATTGTATAATAAGCAAAATGTACTGCAAATGTTCCATGCTGTCATTAGAAAATGTACGGACCACAGTTGTTGCCAGGATAACTGATGACGTCCCTTGAAACAGTGGAACCCTGGCCCTGACAGTCTGCACACACTGAAGTATGAAGTAAGTAGCAGGTACAGCTGGCCCAGATTCTGGCGCTTTCCTTTCTTGCTGAATAAGTATATGCTATATGAATACATATGTAGGCAACGGTGGTGCTATTTCAAGGAAATGATGAACACCACTTGTTAACAAATGAAAAAAATGGGTACACTATGCATTACAATCTGATCTATATTGAAGTATTGTTTTATAGTAGCCATTTTTTATATGTGACAATTCAAACTAAGGACAGACAGTCCAATGCCACTGGTAAGCACACTGAAATGTGCATTTCGAGAAAGTTTGTTTGTTTAAATTTCGCTACCGGGTACCTGCACTTTTTCTGTTTAGAATTAATTGTGTGTCTATTGAATTTTCAATAAAACGTTTGCCTCACTATTTGTGATTTTCAAACTCAAAGAAGTAGAAATAAAAATCGAGGCTTTTTGCATGACAATTTGAAGTGAAACTAACCGTTGTAATATTCTAGCGGAGATTATTTGTAACTGCTACTCACAGGCAAATGATATACATTGAATAGAAGGTTGGTTGCCAATGGGAAACGTTCTCTCTCATAAAATGCCACCAGCGATAATTTCCAGTAAAGTGTTTGCTACACGATTAAACATCACCCAAAACGCGATGCTTACACATCTTTGATTTTTTGTACAAATATCTTTGCGAGGTTCAAAGTGATCATTCCTATAACCGGTAATATAAACTACACTTATGTTATTCACTCTTTGTAAGTTGGTCTGAGAATATTTTATAGCCACCTCACTGTTTATATAAGGCCATATCTGGTGTTCCTTATAAAGTTTTGCGCAGGAAAGTGCAATTCTGCAGTGCTGTTCAATGAACTATTCTTAAATCATGTGTGTGTGTGTGTGTGTGTGTGTGTGTGTGTGTGTGTGTGTGTGTGTGTGTGTGTGTGCGAGAGAGAATGTAGAAATGAATTCATTACTTGTCTAATTTTAAAAAGGAAACATATGATATATGTTCATTAATGCCAGATTGATTTCATATGAACAAAACATAAACACAGGCCATGAATAAAAGTCATGGAAAACCAGATTGATTTGTGTGTTTTTATAAAGGAAGAACACGAATAGTTTAACGCTCAATGGTAATATAGAAGCACAGAATGTATGGCATACATTTCAAACAATATTTATCGTCATAAAGAGTGTAATATACAGTAGAGGTTATTATGAGATATGCAGGACATGGCTTGTATTTTTTTATTTTATTTTATTTTTTTTTTGTTTGTTTTGTTTTTGTTTTTGTTTTTGTTTTTTCTGTTTTTTTTTAATTTTTTTTATTCTTTTGTTTGTTTTTGTTTTGTTTTGTTTTGTTTTTTGTTTTTTCGTTTTGTTTTTGTTTTTTGTTGTTGTTGTGTTTGTTTTATGGAAATATTAAAAAAAAACGTAAAGTAAAACATTATTAATGTATTAAACAGCCATGACTATACCTTTTGATTTTTTGTCTAAAAGGAAGCCAGCCTGTTTCAAGTGTTCTAAGTATTCCTTATTTGCCTGTGAGATATGTTGTACTGGGTTAAATGACTAATATGTCCAATCAGACAGCTATCTCTAAGAAAGGTAAAGTAAAGTGGAAGGACATTTCCCGGATGAGGCAACGGGAGAAAGTGTTGTACTGTACTTAGCTGTTGAAATATTTCTCACTTAATCTCAATTGAGAGGATTTGAATTGACCTCTATACTACAAAGTCAGATTTTTCTAAGTTGCCTTTCCCCTGTAAAGACGTGTAAATCTCAACACTTGTGGTTTATGTTTCAAGTTTCACATAATACAGTCAACTTTGCTTTGATAGAGCTAGCTGCACTCGAGCCTATGCACGTGGGCGGCCGCAAAACAATGAAAACTTCCTGAATCAATGCTTTGCAAAGCGTTTCTACATCAATGGTCTTTAACGATGAGTGGAAAACCTGTCTATTTTGCACAATATGATTGAAACCGGATGTGCTGGTTGGTATTGAGCGAAAGTCAACGCTAATTGCGATAATCCATCGCTATAAGTCTGCTACATGAATATTATGGCGAGGCAGTTTGTCAGGTTTGGGGAAACTGTTGACAGATGGTGAATGCTTGTACGTAATTGTTTGTTTTGTTTGAACATTATAGGCATGCAGAAAATCTTTCTCTTTGTTGCCTTAGTACTTATCATACCATGGTAGTCTATCCAAATGTCCATCATGATACGTAAATATGATAGTCTCTCCAATGTATTCAGGTATTGCCATGTGTAAAAAACGGTGACCTACTAAATGGTATAAGGTTCTGAGCTATATCAGATTCAAACAAATCAGGTTTGGCAAAGGTTTCTTCACATATATCATAGTTAACTACATACCGTAGAGTGTGGTTAGACATACTGCTCTTTTTTTTTTTTTTTTTTTTTTTTTTTTTTTTAGGTGGTTCCATCTGCACAATTATATTACTATCCTTGACAGGTATTTGATACAGGTGGTTGTTATAATCACAAAAATGTTCCATTTCCAGCTTAATACCTTTTTTTCTGAGTCTTCTAGGCACTGGTGGGGATTGGCGTTTTTTTTTTTTGGATATTCATTATTTTATTTTTTGTTTAATCCAAAATGTTTTAATCTGTATCATACAAAATTGCAAGCATTACTTTGTATTTATTTGTTCAAAATACGATATTGCATTTTTCATTCACTAAGCATGACGTAGATTTTTACTGCACAAAAAGAGCACAAAAATGCACCTGCAGTATTTTCCAGGTTTTATTAAATCTAAAATTAAATTGTATTTTCATTCCATCTGTTTAACACACCTGTAGCCCAGGACAAAATGATAGTAGTTGTTGCTGGATTGTACTAGCTTACACCAGCAAATGACTTGAAATGTTACTCGAAATGTTCTCCAGACACATAAAACCTACGTGGCATATGGAAAAAAGGTATTATGATGAATTGCTAACTCTTTTTGAAATAGCACTGTCTGTGTAAACGATTGATCATTTACCATGGCCATTTACGTACAGTTAACAAATCATTCGATGTTTGTTTTTTCTTTTCACATATCCAGAAAGCGTCATATTTAATACATTGCCATACACTTATTTTGTGCTTCGACTGTACTTAAGCTAAGGTTTCTGAACATCGATT
This sequence comes from Hermodice carunculata, assembly GCA_964020975.1. Lineage (NCBI taxonomy): Eukaryota > Metazoa > Annelida > Polychaeta > Eunicida > Amphinomidae > Hermodice > Hermodice carunculata. The sequence continues at coordinate 29,065,802 of OZ026626.1, forward strand.
TTTCAATTCGTGTATTTGACTGTTAATGTGGCTAAGCAAATGGAAAACAAAACTGAAATGGTTTTTGACATAAAGACACATATAAAAAAAAAATATATACAATGAAATGCGCTACATTATGCATATTGTTACCAGGTGGTTTCATTAAACATACCTAGTGCCAATCAGGCCCTCGATAACGGAAAAGGGCAAAACGAAAAACAGAAAACACAAACTAGGCTGCACTATATTGCCTTGAAGAGAACACAAAGGTGGAAACGTTTGTTAAAGTATGTATTCACTCACAATACAAAAGAAAATCACTGTAATGCAGAGAACAGTTACAACTTTTCAAGTGTCCACATTGACTTGGACCACACTAGTATGGTTGTGGTCACAAAAGAAATGGTAGGTTCTGTATCCTGCCTTGACCAGGGCTGCAACTCAGAAACGAAGAAAATTTCCAGGACAAAAAGTAAATAAAACCTGGGACATTATCTTGTAGTTAGTAATTGACGAAAAGACCCAATTTTGATTGTAACACCCGAACTGTGGTTTAGTTTGCAAATTTTTCTCCTCCTGTTCCCATCATTCACCAAAAATAAGATTTTAATTTAGAGGATTTGCTGTGAAATTTCAAAACACACCCGCTGCAATAATGCCACACAAGCACCACTATGGAGTGCTAACAAAAGCTCAGAAAAGTATGACAAAAGTGGCTTATTTTTTAAAGCCTACAATATTAAAAAAAATGAATCACGCATAAATACTTCATTGGCTATGTTGTGCTGTGGGCTTTGTTCTCCGACTCATAGTTATAGTGGGGGTAGAGTGTGTTTATAATGTTCTAGATTCATAAATATCATGAACACCACGTAGGCCTACTTTACTATTTTGCTGTAAACTTAGCTGACTTGCAAGTCGGGAGAACTAAAGGGTGATAGGCCTAACAGGTATCTTTTTATCTTTGGCAGAAGTAATGAAATTTGTGTTTTGGGTGGTTAGGCCTATACATTTTGGAAAAGAACTAGTGTCTGCAGTTAATGATGAATATATCTAAGGTTGAGAAAATCGGTTTAAAACCACCAGTTGCCTTTTATGGGTGACTGCCTGTCTCAGGTCAGTAGTGAAATTTGTTTCTTCACATTGGTATTGGAAGTTAAATGTCGATGCTTTTGCAAGTCTAGAATCTCTTTGCTGTCATTGTTGGGTTTGGAATTTTTGAATATATATCATGTTTTTCTGTTCTCATTGATCCACAATATACAAAATGTAATGGACCATGCAAGAACAATACACAAATACAGCAAATACAAATTATATTAGAACATACAAGATCTGAAAGGTGGCTTAATTACCAGCCTATAGTACTCAATAGTGAAGCGGACATAGATTCAAAAGTCCAAAATATGCTAGAGCATACAAGACTTCTCAATAAGCCAATACTCACATGGTAAACGCCACGTCACATGAGGAGCATTGGCACCGTTTTAACGTGCACCATGGTCACTATGTGCATGGGCCAGAAACATTTGGATATCTGACACTGCTCTCCAGGCCCAAGATGGATTTATTAGAGGCAGACCTGTCTCTAAGTTTAATCTTATCCCCGCAGTGATTACGTTTAACTTACTAATCCTATAAGATAGACCGTTGAGCAGTCAGAACTAAGCAAAAGCGACATCACTCACCTGCTTTTTGCCATGCTGATACTTGGCATGTAGCTCTCTCATGCCCCTAAATCTTCTTTTTTTTCCAACTTAAGCCTGCAACCACTCTTTTTTTCATATAAAAGATTGTATATTTATTATCTTGCAACACATAATAATACACACACAAACCTAAAGGAATAGGCAGCAAATGCCCACATACATTAAATGTGATATCTGGGAATTTCAGAAATTTTGCATGTAATTTGTGAACATTGAACCAGCGAAACACAGCTAAAACTTCTAGTATCTTGTCAAGCCTTTGCAACAAATATGTAATCTTATTTGCTTCTATGCGTAGTGGTTTAGGTTCAATTTAACATATATGTATATATGTATATATATATATATATATATATATATATATATATATATATATATATATATATATATATATATATATATATACATATATATATACATATATATATGTGTGTATATGTATATATGTATATATATATATATATATATATATATATATATATATATATATACTCAATTATATCAAGAAAAGTGCCGTTGTAAATCGAAATGAATGTGGGGTTTGTGAACTAAAGCCTGATAATTTGTAACAAATATGTGCACAAGAATACAGCAGTACATACAACTGTCTCAAGTGTGGACCATAAAATTACTGTTTTCAGATACCTGTTTTTAATATGGTAGAGCAATAACTCTGGGTTCTCTCATTGACCGCCATGTGGCGCTGGGACAGCATTCATCCCGGTATTCAATAGCGGGTCAACCTGAGTAGCGTCGCGTACTATGATGTGTGAACTCATGGTGCCAACTGAGCGTTTTTCTTGGCGAATGTAATAACCAAGTGTAACTCATAATCCTGATAATGTTGTCATTAATAAATACTTTTTGTCGAAAGTAATGCAATCGAGGAATGAACCCAATACACATTGTTGTGGAGTTAATCACATTTGATTTTAATTTTAATTTAACTTTTAACGCTACCTGCCGACCCCCCCCCCCACACACACATACACACAGTAACACTGTAAAACTTACAATAACATATTCTGATGAGGTTGTCTACTTGTCTTTATTTTTGACATAATGACAACACACCCGGCAAACACCATACAATCGACTTCTTACACTGTAAGTTACAGTGTTGCCAACCCTCCCGAATTACCCGGGAGACTCCCGGAATTTTGTGCTGAAAATTCTTGGAAAAAGTGTGGATTTTTGACAATTTTGAGTCACATCCCGGAAATTCATCAATATTTCCCTTCTATATTTCATATTAATTTATCAATCTCCCTTAATTTTACTTTCTATTTCAGGGATTTTAAGTTTGGCAGGTTGGCAACACGTACTGTTCTTAAAACGCGATGACCAATGTTTTATCCTACTCAATCCTCCATTATCGCCCGCGATGAACCGGGTCACATATTAAATCCTTGCAACAGGAGTCTTACAAAATCCTCATGCTGTTGAGTCCATATTATGTGCTATGTCAATAATTTGTTATATGTGATCATTGCATTATCTTAACTGTCGAAGAATATTCTTTATTATTGCATTTCTTTCGACCATTCACATAGTAGAGTGGCGCAAGGCAGGAATGTAACAAGCAGAATGCGGTTCCCGGTCACCGCGGTTCAAATGGATTTTTCACTTTTTTAACACAACATACGAACAAATGCATTCATGCTCTGCTATAATACAATTTCATGTTCGGAACGAGTGGGACTCGAACCGGCAACCTTTGGCACCAGTCGCCTAGCTGAAATGGGAAACGCACATATCCACTCGACCGAATCCCAATTCCTAAAAAGAATGGTTCAATGGAGGTAGTTATGTGCGAGTGCCATATCAACACGGTAATGCAGTATATTTTACTGAGTCGGCATTTATTTCCAGAATCGGGGACTTAAATCCACCAGCATTAAGGAAATGCCGAAAATATATATTTCATGTTCGGAACGAGTGGGACTCGAACCGGCAACCTTTGGCACCAGTCGCCTAGCTGAAATGGGAAACGCACATATCCACTCGACCAAATCTTGTCTTTCGTGTGTGTAAAATTTATTAGCAGATATTACGTGAAAAGGAACATTTTTTGCACTTTGATTGGCGATACGTACAATGTTATCACAGTGTTTGCAAATCCGCCGAAACCAATATTCACCCGCAGGCGAGTACCCGGATGAACGCGATGACTCGCGCCGTGTAGTGGAGGTTTCTGGAAGCTTCAGAAACTGCCATTCCCTATTAGAGGGTCAGGCATTTGCCAGCCACGTTATTTTATAATAAAAACACAGGGATCATAATAGTTATAACCTGACACTGTCAGCTGTTCGTCTTGAAACTCCTTTTCTGTTAGTGCCATTTGCCCCTTTCAAAAGTATTCCAGAGGAAAATTTAAAACTTTGCTTTTATCTTCGTTTCATGTAACTTTGTTCTAGATTTAGTGAAAAGGATGAAAACAAATAAAACATTTTGACTTCAATTAATATTAAGGTCATGATTTCCGGAATGAAAAATGGAGAAGAAACCATGGCATAATTGTTTTATGATAGCATGGGGTAAAATGACCAGAATTCTGAACCTGCAAACATAAAAAATAATCAGAGTATCTAGATTCTGTGCCGTATTTCAATCATTTGTAACTGCTTTATTTTAAAAAATCACAGGAATTAAATATGTAAAACTGAACTTAATTTCACCTTTCAAAACCGCATGTATCATGTATTATGGGTTCCAAACCATTTTTCAGATCTTCTTTTAAGTAAGGAAAAATCATCTTTTAGATCATTTAAATATTGAAATGTAGAGGTCTTTAGTATAGAAATGAACGGCGACATCTCGTAGCTCATGAGCGGAATGAAAAGGATGGGTGGTCTGTACAAATGCCATAATGCGTGCTAGTGCATTATGGAAAATATGCAGAGAACACTCATTATATTGACCAAAATTCGTAGGTCCTACAAAATATTTTCTTTTTCCTTCTTGTCGAACAGCCATCAGTCCACAGAGTCTTTAAAAAAACACACAAAAAACAAGTAACAAAACAAAAAAACAAACAAACTGCCCCCCCCCAAAAAAAAATCTGTTCCAGACCTCAGGCACGAGTTAGCACGCCCCCATACAACGATGAGATAAACACAAGAAACAGGTTTTACAATGTGCAAATATTGCAAATGAAATATAGTATGTGCTTTAAATACCATGTAAGCGTGACAATTAATAATTAAATGTGCCAATATACGCGAAAAAACACACACAATCGCACCAAACAAACGGCAACAATCGCGCAGGCCTATTTCAAGCTGTTTGCGTCATTTCTTCAGCTGGAACTTGCTAAAAGTTTGCAAAATATTTCCGTTGCTTGGTAATATCTATTCCGCGGTCCGGGCTACCTCTTTATTGGGGTATGGAGTGACTACCCGTCTTTATGCTTATAATGCTTTAAATAATGGCAAAATTAGGCCCATTACACCGAATGTATAAATAATGTGAAGTAATTTTACAGTTTAATATAATGAAAAATATGACGAAGGCATTGCACGCTTTGGAAATTTTAATTGCTGAAATGGTGTCAAAGTGCTTAACTTTCATGATTGGTTGATTGACCTTAACTTCAGAACCGCACTTGAATATACTCTGTTTAGATGCCTTTGTTTTAATAACATATAAGTGAACCAGGTGTGTGGCGTTGAGAAATGTTGGTCAAGGTCAGTTTCCAGGTGGTAATAAATGTCAAATGCATATACCTCAAACAGCGTGATATCAATATTAACAAAATTGGGCTTAGATGGGTGGACTTGATTGCAAGAAACATTTTTTTTATCATTTACATGTGACCTTGAAAAGATAAAAAGGTAAAAGGTCAAAAAGAAGATATTAATTCTTATAAGGTGCGTAATTCAATCATTCACCTACATAACTAATTGCTATAACTCTTTTTCAATGTATATATTATTATACAGATAGTTAAGTGTATTTTCATCTGCATACTGCTAAGACGGATGTTATGTGGTATTGGGTTTCAATTTATGCTTGCGCCTTTGTTCCTTAGTCACATGACTCTTTATAGAAGTATATGTTGTGATATGAAATATTCGCAAGGTAACTCAATAGTCAGAGCAGACGACCTCAGGGTTCCAACTGGAGTGTGAATCAACTGTAATGTTGACATGCATCTAGGATCGAGCTAATAAAGTCAGTCCAGACTGGTCCCTTTTACTAGTACGCAGTGACAGTTCAGCAGTTCACATTCCACAATGTAACTTAACGTGATGTCAAATCCAAATACGTGGGGCCACATTGGAACCAAATGACCAAATGTGAAACATCTATTTGTTGCAGATAGGTCTTGGCAAGATGAAATATCTGCGTTGTACTTCCATTAGATCTACGAATACCTTTAAGTATAAAACGTAACAAAATTCTTATATTTGCCAAACTTACTACCATATGTGCACATTTGCAATCACACGTATGACATGAATGATAAGTTCAAAAATCACAATATATATTTGAAACAAGGCTGTACCTCTGCAGATCAAAAATAGGCCGTTTAAGGAATTCTACCAAACAAGACATTTCCCAAAATATCGTGAAAAGTTTTGCGAAAGATGATCAGATATGCATTCAATAAAGAGTTCGGACTGCGGAATAGGGTATTGACTTCTAGGACGTGGTTTTGGGCAAAAAGGCACAAATACAAAACCTTGGGATGCAGCTTTCAGTGTAGATATCTTGAAAAAAAAATGTTTTGTCAAAGATAAATCAATTTCAATAATTTTAGGTCCGTTTTAAAAACACAGCCTCATCTTGGATTTTTACTCAAAATCCAAGATGGTCGTCTCCTTGGCTGCATCAGAAGTTGACATAGATGGGCTTAACTCTGCTTAAATTTGAGATATTGCAATGATCTGTTTTTAAATATATATACCCTTTGTGCCCAAGATGCTCGTTTTACTCGTCTTATATCTGACGGCGTTGCCTGGCAGCAACACTGAAATTAATATTCCAGCATATCCCTGATACCTTTTCCTGATTCTTGGTCCAAATGCAATTTTTGTGCAACGTATCCTAAAAAAAAAGTCTGATAACGTGACCTTTTTCGTTTTTTTTTTTTTTTTTTACTTTATTTCAACGAACATGTAAAAAGGTGAAAAGTAGCTCAAAACAGGCTTCCCTTACCCTTTGTCAGTGAAGGTCATATGAAGAACACCTCATCAGCAATGGATATATGTAATGTTTCTGTATTCCAAAGTATCATAATTATGCATAATAGCATTGAACGGAATTGTGTGGGACAGGCAAGACGTACCACATTTGGCCATTTGGCCATTTGGCGCAATATAGGTGACGGCAGGGAGTAAAAAACACATGGTCAGAATATAGAGTAGCATCCATATACCCCCCCCCTTTTTTTTTTTTTTTGCTTGTTTTGTTTGTTTGTTTGTTTGTTTGTTTGTTTGTTTGTTTGTTTTTTTGTTTTTGTTTTTGTTTGTCAATGAGGAACTGCATTTATTAATTTTATCAACCGTTTACTTACAACAGTGACCAATTTAGCAACTTAAACTTGTCAAAAATTAACAGCAATGTGTATAAAATCAACTTATATATAAACAAAAATAGTACAAACCTTCAAACACACAAAGTTTGATAAAAGTATTAATTATGTGTTCTGAATATGTTATCCACAACAATATGTATGACACTCCTGCTTGTTATCATGCTGATTGTCATGGATGCCAAGCGAGAGGGGGAAAGTTAAATTATTACGCAAGTTTAAAATTGCCACAAATTTTCTGGGACTACTGGAATCTTAATTATATGAACCTGAAATTGCTGTCCTAAGAATATTGTAGCTAAAATCTGCAACTCTTTGATACTACCGACCTTGAATTTTGAGATAGAACTGAGTTGACACATATTCCAGGATTATTGCAAAAGAAAGCAATCAGAATCCCAGAAAATAACCAATACCTTGTTCATCCGCGACCAATTTCGAAAAAAAAAAAAGAAATGTTAAACCAGTCTGTCTACCGACCTTGAATTTTGAGATAGAACTGAGTTGACACATATTCCAGGATTATTGCAAAAGAAAGCAATCAGAATCCCAGAAAATAACCAATACCTTGTTCATCCGCGACCAATTTCGAAAAAAAAAAGAAATGTTAAACCAGTCTGTCACAAATGTGTGAAAAACACCTCCTTACCATGATTTTGAGAAAATGATAGTACATGCATCTTTTAGGAGGTGCAGAATTCCTTACAGGTTCTAAGGACCACCAAGTAAAGGCTTTTTTTTCAAAAATTATATACATATATATATATATATATATATATATATATTTATGTGCGTGTGTGTATGTGTGTGTGCAATATAATCTCTAGACGTACTGGTCTTAGTTTCTGGTAAGTATGGTCGAAGGCACAGGGGTATTTGACAAAAAAACAAACATACAAACAAACAAACAAACAAACCCCTGAATAGAAAACATAAACAAAAAACTACCACCACCACCACCCAAAAAATAAACCTCTGAAAATACATAGTGTGAGAAAATGTTTTACAAGTATTGCAAGAGACAAACACACATTTAAAGGACACAGAGAAAGGTGTGAAATATTTCGACATTAAGATGTATCTAGTTTCAGAAAAATAAAAACTTGCCTAGTGAACTCAAGAAAGTTACAGTCTTAATTTTTTTAAGTTTGCTGTGTGTAACAGACAACTAAGTTTAAAAAGATCAACTTAATATCTTATTCACGGTAGGAAACACAAACTGTTTTACTATGATTTAGACGTTGTTTTTTTTTTAGAAGGGACAAAAACATGTTTGTTTATAAGTGTGCAATTATATGGCGAGTCTCTCCCTGTCAGAGTCACATGCAACAATAACGTTTAGACCCCCGGCAGTACTATTTTGACAAATCTGTAGTGTTACGGTCTAATGATAATTCGACAGCAGATATAAATGCATATAATACTCTTGAATGTCTGGTTTAGGGACATGACAAGAGGAAAAACAAAAAATACGGTTTGAACTAGATAAGGTCTGTTTAAAATCGGGGAGAGGTCACATTTCGAGGGATTTGGTGACAAAACTGAAGGCCCTACATGTATATAGATTAACGACTTCCCATTATCGCTCCGGCCAATTGGACCATGTAAAATAATGTTACAGTTTATTCTTCCCAAAAGTACAACACTCATACCCATAAATTCCGATCCAACAATGAGAGAAAAGTTCATTACGTCAAAAGATAGAGATAGAGAAATTACGGAAAAAGCAACGTTTTTCTCCTAATACCAATGAGAACAAATAGCTTTTACCCCAAGCTTCAGAGAGGCTGTCACGCTTATATGACATTACTTGCAAAATGTGTCATCAATGAAACTTTATTTAAAACATAAATGAATAAAACAGGATATTGTAATGATTTATGATATGTGCACTTCAAATGGAATATATGCCTGTTTCTTGCGTTTATGTCATCAGGCGAAAGAAAGCGTGACTTCAGAGTTGTTTCCGTGGTAGAACTATCATAGGGGCACGTCTCTCTCTCTCTCTCTCTCTCTCTCTCTCTCTCTCTCTCTCTCTCTCTCTCTCTCTCTCTCTCTCTCTCTCTCTCTCTCTCTCTCTCTCTCTCTCTCTCTCTCTCTTTCCCTGACTGTCTCTGAGGGGAGGACTTTAATGTGTGTAGACTTTAATGTTTCGAGAACTGTACAATAATTTTAAAATGTGTTAAACAAAATTTTCATCTCTCTCTCCCCCTCCGCCTCTGTCTCTCTGCCAGAGGGACTTTACTGTAAACAGAAGAACAATAAACGGTTAACTGTTTGCTTTGCCTTGTTGATACCAAGTTGCGCAGACTCAAATCAGAAAAGATGGCCCCTGAGAACTTGACTTTTGTGCTCTTATCAGGAGCCAGGAATGCCATATCATTTTGGATGGAAATTTAGGAGTACTTAATATGTTAGTCTGCCTAACCACCCCCTTAAGTCACCTCTATAGTTGAAGTTCATGGGTTTTTATGCATTTCATTCTTCATCATACAAGGTTAGCACCAATTATACCATTTGCCTGTGCATACATGAGCAGTGACAGTATACTGTTTACTCATAAACTGTTTAAACTACTAATTTACTGTTTGTTTTGAATCCTGTTTTTCATGCTTTCTGGATTAAATTTTTTGTGTATTTGTCCAAATGTAACTACAACATTCACTGGTTTGTAGAGCCCTTGCATTTGTTGATTAGTAAAAGCGGTTTTCCACGAGCTACTGTTGTGTGCGCTGTGATAGATTTCTTGTTGTCTGCGAGACAATGATGTCACTTTGTCTGCTTGTAAATAAGGCATTGTTGCCTCGACAACAATAGTGGTATTCTTGTCTACCAAGCAATGTACCTGTTGTCTCTGCTGCAGTGCTGTCATTGCTGTCTTTGTGTACTGATTGCGTCATTGTTCTCTGCCCAGTATTAAAGTCACTGTTGTCCCCACGGCAATAGTGTCACTGTCGTGCATGGCAATACTGCGCTTACGAGTAATCGCTTAGCCTGCGACCAACTTATATACACAATATCAGTATTGGGATGGTAGTGTAGGTCTGCCTGTGAAGAGACTCCTTCATGCCTGCAGGGAATAAACACAGGTGCAGAATGTGTACCACAACAGGTTACTTATATAATTCAGTTGATATTGCAACTTACATTAATAATAACTGCAGAGTAAAATCCAAAATGGGGTGAAAGAGAACCAGTCATTCTTCACAAATGTTAAGGAAAATGTGAAAGGTGTTGGTATACCAGCCCGAAAAAAAGCATTTACTGCAAGCTTATCTGAAAACCGTATATTTATATAATACCCCCCCCCCCCCCGCCGAAAAACAAGAATGTCAAATTCATTTGAAGGATGTATCCACACACGATAAATCTCGTTATTAGACGATAACATTAGAGCGGGCTAAGAAATCCATAGACAAATGGAAACTGTAACTTTTTTCATTAAGGTGACTAGCGTTTTATTATTTTGAAAAACACATAGAGCCAATTACTATGTATACCTGGTAAAATGGAATTCTGTGGAGAATAATTGAAAAAAAAATAGCTTAGCTATCCAATTTACAACCAAAGGTCCAAGCTGTAATACATTCGTATGAAATGAAAGGTCGAAAAGGCCGACAACACGTTAAAAATACGCTAGCATTACAAGTTTAAATGTATACATGTTAGAATATAAAAAAAGGCATTGTTAATAAAACAAAATAGAGAAGATGAAAGCTTGTCGATGCATTATTTGCGAAATTAAAATACATGCTAAAGCAATATGAAAACATAAACATACTATGTACATTTAATGGACAAAAGTGACATTACTTTATATCATATACTATACTATACTATACTGTACTGTACTATACTATACTATACTATATTATACTACACTATACTATACTATACTATACTATACTATACTATACTATACTATACTTTACTATACTATACTATACTATACTATACTATACTATACTATATTATACTATACTATACTATTTTCTATCATATTGTATAATACCATAACATATGAGTACTAAATGTGAAGAGAAATGGCTGGTAACAAAACCTTAAATATATTCGTAACTAAACATTAGTTTAGTGAAATTTTGTGTGTGTTGCAGACTATCAGTAAGTTTAACTGCATTTTGCATGTAACTGCGTCTCTAAGCCCAGTCAAAGTTCTTATTTTTCTGAAATAAGATGAATATGAATATATCTGCTTTTACTGTATCATTCATATCCGTTAGGTATATATACAAAATGCATATCAGATTCGCTTATCATAAGATGGATGCCTCTTTGTAAAGTATTCCTACTTAGATATGTAAATTCCGCTTAGCAGCTTTGGCAAAGATGATAGAAAGAACGAAAATGTTTGTATGCGATCATATATTCTAAAGCAATTTAACTATCCAAAAACAATATCTCTGAGAAGGACGTGTTAATTTGTAGCAGTCATTTGGTCCTTAGAAAGATGAAGTGATGCATAATGTATCCTCTTACATGATTGGATACTATGATTTGGACCTATGACAATACTGCTTATAAAGCAAAATCCATCCACAATTAGTCATGCCCTTCTTCTCGGTTTCATTATTTTGGCCCTCTTCATTTGAATAAGAGTGTACTATGCATGGTTAACAACGATTTAGGCAGCGAAGCCACTTTAATATGTAAGAATTCGTGGTATGCAAGGCAATTTGCTACCTCTTGCGTAAAGCATGGAAATCTGTGGTCCAATTGCTTCACAATGTTATGTATAGTACAAACTCTACTCCATAAAGTTTCAAGTTTATATGTCCTTTTTATCAAAACAAAGATGTAATATATTAAGCAAGCACATTATTACTACTATCACGAATCAAACCAAATGTACGATGATTGGAACTTAAACACTGGCAGATACTAATAGTCCAAGATTTACCTTTCAAACGTAGCATTTGCAACTACATACGCATGTACACATGTAAATCAGTTGCTAAGAACAAAAAAATCACATTTATAATATAGGGATGGAAGCATGAATATTGTTCTAATACCCCGAATACAGTACAGTAATTGTGTTGACTTAGGCACAATGGACTGGGCCATGTCAATTATGGAATTCACCCAAACCTAACCCATTGGAGTATCGTTTTGGAGAAAGAATATGAGTTGGTACAATGCAGATGTGCGTTCTGCATTTTTGATAAGGGTTTGGTTCTGAATGGTGTTGGTTTCAGAGTTTATAAAGCTGTACTAACCGGCTGAACCAAACTATTTGCCAAACTATTAATTCACACACCGTTTCGAAAACATACAGGGTGCCAGATCCCACTCTTCTGTGACCTATGTGTTACGGGTATCAGCAAGTAGAACCATCAATAGTACGTAGCCATACAAATCTCTCGAAAATAGGCCAGTGTACATGTCTGGGATCTCATGCCAATTTAAATATGCGTTTAAAATGTCTTTTCCAAAAAAGCTTGAATTTTTGTGTTAATTTTACTAAAACAAAGATGTAACGTTTAAAGCAACTTCATTCTTCCTGTCCTCACGAGTCAAACTAAATTTTACTTTATAGCAATTTCAACGCTCTTTCATAATGCTCTAAAATATAGCTTTCGAAAGTATTATTTACAACAACATGCCCCATTTTCACATATAACTGAGTTGCAAAGAACTAAAAAATCATCTTGTTTATAAAATAATAATAATAATAATAATAATAATAATAATAATAATAATAATAATAATAATAATAATAATAATAATAATAATAATAATAATAATAATAATAATAATAATAATAATAATTATAATAATTATAATAATAATAATAATATTGCTCACTCTACTGAATTCTGACAAATGTATGGACCTGGACAATATTCCTCTCAGGTTTAAAAAAATAAATAAAAAATCGTGCTATCATTCTAAAATCTCCAATTACCTTATCTTTAATCTTTCTATTTTTTCAAACGAAGCACCCAAAGATGTTAAATCTGCAAGGGTGAAACCTAAGTGAGAGCAGCGAACAGGATGTAGGTAGCTACAGACCAGTGAGCATTCTCATAATTGTTTCTTAAATCTTGAAAAGATGTGTATAAACTCAATTGGAAATACTCTAACCGAGAACATAATTTTCTATGATTTTCATTCCGGGTTCATGGGCTGCAACTCAACTGACACTTCCCTAATTCATCTGACTGACTACATTATATCCAAAATTGATAAAATAAATGATGTAGTTATGATCATCATTGACTTACATAAGGCTTTTGACACTGTTGGTCACAGCATCTTATGTAGGAAGCCAGAGTTTATGGGCGTAGAATCTGTAAATTAATTAAAATCTTAATTGGGGAATCGCTACAAAGACATGTCGGCAGATGATATTGATTTACAGTCTCTGCCAGTGCATCCCATAAGGAAACATTCTGGGATCTCTTTTTGTTAACGTGTTCCATTAAAGACATGCACATGAACGTGAGATATATATGACCCCTGTTCGCTGAAGACAGTGCATGCATTGTACCAGGTATAAATCTATCTGCTAAAGCTCATAACTATAGCATATAACTCAACACCAGCAGCCAGTGGCTGGTATATAACCAATTGTTTATTCAACAAATTGAGACTCAGGCAATGGTGTTGGGATCAAAGAACAAACTGAAAAAAAAAGTTCAACAGCTTAAAATCACGTGTAATGGTTTAGACATAAAGCGGAAAAAGTGTCACTTATCTTGGTTTCTAGCTAGACAACTGCTTAACGAGAAGAGTTAATGGTCAAGAACATAGTCGAAACGTCCAATGCAGACTCAATCCTTTAAACAGAAATGCTTCCCACTGAACATGACAACTCGCACCACAGTTGCTACAACTCTAATTCTATGTCATTTGGACTATTCCTATTCATCATAGCATTCTAACCTTACCCAAGCACTGAGTAAAAAGGCTCGAATTATACAAAATTAAATAGCATTGTTAATTCTGAACAAAGATACCCGGGATGACATCGGTCAGTTAAAATTGTACATCATTATCATATTAAATGTAACAGAGCAGAGTAGCCAGCTGAAAATGAGCCATGTTTTAAAAAACTTGAACAATACTTCCCCAGCCTTTTACTTATCTCAGTGAAATGGGAAAAAATGATCAGCCCAAAACCACACAAGAGGAAGATACTACTTTTTAAGAATTGGACAGTTTTCCGTCCCTATATAAATCCATGAACAACATAAATAATTTTTGACGAAATAAATCCGGTTTTATGTCGCACGGAGGTAACTGATTAAGAAGGAAGACTGTTTTGAAATCCAATGATGGAACTTGTGTTTCATATACAGGCATCACCTCAGAGAACATAACTAAATCATTTAAGTTGCTTTTTATCTATCACTTTTACACTGAGAATTCTTTAACTGTGTTATGTAATATATTTTACCTTGCATTGCAATGGAAATAAGCCAAACAATGAACATTCTTTGGTTATCCTCGTGCTTGGTATTTTTTATTTTTGAATTTTACTGACCATCTTATCATTTTCCCAACTATTTATTACCATATTTCCAAGTTTAAAAAAAAATTGTGATTAATTGATTATCTATGAATGATCACATTTCGCCTATTTTAATTTGTCACGCAGTCATTTACTTATTTTTACTATTTATGGCTTACGCCTATAACAGAAAACAAAAAAAAAAAAAAACAAAAAAAAAAAAAAAACAGGGATATTCGAATATGTAATGAAGATGATCATTTCTGAAGTTTCAGGGTACTAATTAAAATCTTTTGTATACATTTGCTAAAAATTGTTGTCTGCTTCTAATTTCCATGAGACCCTACGCTGTCAGTATGACATCGTATCCGTTTTAGACATTGAATGAATGATATATTACTTCATGGATATAGAAAATTTGCTGTGATATCTGGTGATATTCATGTTGATGTACTTGTCAAGTCTAGACAGTTTTCAACTGGGACGTATTTTCTTGCTATCAATATTTTTCCCTTGTTCTGTCACAACCCAAAGACATGTGGCCTAACATGTTCCACACTTGACTTTTATCAGATGGTCATCTTGATGTTCCAGAACATACACACTATGAAGGTGATAAATCAGCCCAGCGAGCCGTTAGATGCAGGAAAACATGATTGAGTGAAATATCATATAAACTCGCAACTCACGAATAATATCACACATTTTGTCAGCCTCTTGTGCAGCTTAAGCCCTGATAACGTTTTTATCATGCGTAAGTAAATACACTTCTAATATAATTTTAAGGTCGGACACCCGGCTCACAAACCTAAATTGTCATACGTTATATTTCTGTACATATATTACAAATGAAGACTTGAAAAGTGCAATTTGACACATTCAGCCACATCCACATTCCAAGCCCCTTGTACAGTTAAGAATACTCAAAGAAAGTGTGGACTTATATTAAGTCGCAATATATCAGTAATACAACCCAAGCTGTTTATTACAGCATTTGAAACCAAAGTACACACCATAAAACTGTAGCTGGGCATAGCAGTCGTATGCATATGACTCTGACATTTATATTTGAGAAATGCACTGTCTGTTTTTAGAACCCCTGTGAGTTAAGCATGATACACTGCTATTAAATATAATAGATTAATACGGTTTTATATTTTACACAGCTAGCAATATCAATTTCTCTTACTGGTAATACCAGCACACGCATTGAAGCTGATTTGTCTTGGAACAACGTTTCTACAGCAATTGGTCACACACGTTATAACCCTTTTGGCACCTTTATATTACAATTGCAGAATATAAATATTTGCGCGAGATTGAATATTTAAGGAGGCAAAAACTGATTCCCGGAATGAAGAAATAACGTATTTCAAGGGAAGCAGCGAAAGTAAATGAACATGCTTCCATGTACTATTTGTAAGTTTAGTTCAGGCAGGGCTCTGGAATAAGTGTAGTAAAGCCAATACTAGTTTCTAACAAATTTGTTAACCAGATGATGCTTGCCTTATGTCTTGGTATGAACTGATATTGGTCAAATTTGTCACGCCACAATAATCAACCAAAGACCTGTTAGCTTGTTCAGAAAAGGATAGAAGAAAATAAAAGCATAATTACGTATATTTTGA